>SMLS01070373.1:0-40552 GCA_004785975.1 Popillia japonica
TTGGACTCTTCGATAGGTCCAAAGTTTGGTTTGATACTTGACATAATGAGGCACTGATTCAAATCGCAATTCATGAGTTTTGGCCATTTCAACAGCAGACTCGTGCTCAGGTGTGTTATCCTGATGGAAAAGCACTTTCTTCTTTGCCTAATGAGACCGTTTCTCTTTGATTTTCTCGCCTAATTGTTGCAACAAATTGGATTAGTATTTGCCATTAATACTTTCCCTTTTCCGAATAGCCGACCAAAATAATTCAACTAGAATCCAAAAATACAGTTGTCATAACCTTTACTTGGAAAGGAAGGACCCCTAAGGAGTACTATCTCGAAATCAAATTTGGCAGCATGCCGAGTTCCGATAGCGACTGGGCTGCCAGATAATATGGGAAGTTGGAAAATGGAGAAGGATCTGTCTAGGCTGGTAGATTCTCCGGCCGGTTCTCGTCTCTCCAGATTCTAATGCCACCATTCGGAGTTTTTGAGGCATTTGCAAGCTATCTGATTGGTCTGATTAGTTATCGAACCTTAATATCAATAAGTTTTATTCGTTTTGGACTTTGGTATACCAGCACTTTTTCAAATGCAGCTCTAGGATCACACTAAATGACATCCGTTTGCTTGAATATCTTTAAGCATTGGCACAACCTGAAGCATGGACCATAAATTTGGGTATCAGCGTATTTTGCGTAATTCCTAAAATTAAAAAAGGACGAGCACTTTAATATGTTGATACCCACGTTTTGCTTTGCAAAATTGATTAAAAGATTGTTTGTGTGGTTGCAACCACGACTAAACGCGGACACATTCACGAATCTTAAGTTTTTGTGAACTGTTATAAGAATATTTAGTAAAATGTTAGAAAAAGAAGGGAAGAGACCATTATTAAAATCGTATCTGTATCTACATTGAAATCAATGTATGAAGTGCAACAAATTGATATGCAGACTGGATTTTATATTACCCTATTTTAGAATTAACGCGACTTGAATTTATTAAATATCTGCATACTCCAAACTATGTTTAAACTGAACCGTTCTTTATGGACGAGAAACGAGCGCTCCGTGCTTTCGTTTTATTTGGGAAAATTTCATTAACTTACACGGCGCTACCAACTGTTCCCTACAGCTTACATAAAACAATCTTATTTTGAAAGCTTATTACGTTCCATATTTCTTATCTACTTAAAGCATATTCATATCGATTTTTTTCTTTCTTTTTCAGGTAAGTCATCTTCTTGAAAATTGTGCTCAACTCGGCGAGCCGGACACACAATGTTAGAAAGAAGGCGGAGGTATAGAGTAAGGCACTTACATTTTTGTACACGTAGTATTTTACGGCTTTACCGTGTAGAAAGATGGGGATTGAAGGGAGGAGAAAATAGGTGGAAGTATTCCATTGCGACGCATAAAATGTCTTTTGCATTCTCCGCTCGAGATTTAATCTACACGAGAACGACTGTCGATCTTTTTACTCATACACTTTTCAAGCAAATGAACTAATCTCGGTTGGAGTAGTGCTCGCGACATTCGAGTTAAACGCCTGAATCTGACGGCAGTTGTGCCCTTTATGAAACATGACAATGTAAAAGTTACTGCTCACTTCCCCGGGTCTTTGGCAGACATTTTACGATCTATTTTATGTTCCAATACTGACACAGATCCATCCATTTTCGTGCTTCCTGTAAAGCTCTGCACTCGGAACAATATTGCTGTTTCGAAACGAGTTTAGTCTTTTCTCTCAATGGAATGTAATCAATTGAAAGGATTTAAAGATATCAAGCGGAGAGGGTAATCTACTGTGATGAAATTAATCAAAAAGTTTCGTGCAAGATTAACTAGCTGAAATGTTCACGATAACCGGTTGATTTATTTAAGAGGTGTAAACCCAGGAATAAGAACAAAATAAATAAAGACGTGGAAGTATACTGTATAGGGTTGTTGCAGGTATTTAAAATCCATTAGTGCATAAGGTTTGCTGGTCTAATTTTTGACAAAATAAATAATATGTAGTAATGATCAAAATGGGAAGAAAATCCATGTACAAAATCATTTTGTTTTTTACTTTTCTAAAAAGAATGTGTCCGTTTTAACGGACTCTATGCATACAATACTGAGTTTCCTTATAACAAACAACAACTTATTTTGAGTGATATATTTTAGTTAAGAGAGAACACAGTTTTTTGGATGTACTCCAATGTTGCATTTGTCACATATGGAATGACATTTTCTTCCACAAACTTTACACCTACGCTCGGTTTCATTGATAGACTATTAGATGGTTTCTTCCGTCGTAACGTGTAGTATCACTTGGTGGTTGAATATGTATTCCCTTGGAGGGCGTATTAATTCATTAATATTTCCGCGTATTCCATAACGGTATAACTTATCAAGAAGGGCTGCATGATTAACACAGTCGTAAGCTGACAAGTGAGCGCCCTCTTCCAGACCCTCTGCCACATCATAGACAACCCTAGACACAGCTTGAACTGTTGAACGATGAACACGAAATCCATATTGATTGCTACTAAAGACTATATTTTTCTCAAAAAATTTAGTAAACCTTTTTTTAATTAAAATTTCGAAAATTTTTCCCAAGATAGGAGTAATAGAAATTGGACGATCATTGTCCATATTGTTTTTGTCACCTTTCTAAAATATTTATTACTATTATTATTATTATTATTATATTTTTAATATCGAGAATTGTGTTGACAACTTCATCAGGCAATATTGGTTCAAAAAACATAGAACGACAATACTACTGAAGCAAGATGCATTACTAGGCACATCAACATTTCAACTTTTTTTTGATAATATTCTGAGCTACCGACACAAAATAACTATTAAATTCATCCGGACTAATTCCACACTCATGAAGATCGACTTTTGTCTTATTACGCTCGTAATTAATTAAACTATCCCTATCCACGTTATTAGAGGCAGTCAAGTACTGGGCATAAGACTCTATCTTCGCTGCCATAATTGACTTCCTATATCCCTTCAAAAGTGCTCTGTAAAGTTCACCAGCGCCAGCATCCCCGTTAACTTCATTAATAATTTTCACGGTCTCCAATGAACTTCTCTTATGTCTCAGATCATCATTATACCAACAAATTGGGGCCGCACTTTTCCTAATTACTTTCTTATAGGAAAATTGTAATTAATATTAGTGGACAGGACATCAACCAACGAACTTGCAAAGCAATTCAAAGATAATATGTCATACTTTTGTGGGTCGATTAAGTTCCAATAGAATTGATCAAGACAAGTCAGATAATTACGCACAGCTTCATTAGAGTAACACCTTTGATAGTTCCAAGAAATATTCGAAATTGGAGCTGGTAATTTTAGGGTTAACACTACAGCTTACTACAGTCCTACTACTAGTTCTAGTAATTTTATTAATTGACATTTGTACAGAAAAGGAATGAATTAAGTCACAGAGTTCAGATAAATGGCCAGACGCTACCAAAAAATTTACATTGAAATCTTCCATTATCATGATATTCACACATTTAGTGCAGATATCTGATCAATTTTATTTGAAAGGCACTGGATATTTATATGCAAAACATGTAATGAGGTAATTTTAGAGTTTACACTACTTACATCTACAAAATTCTGTCCCCTTTCCAAAAAATCATTTTGTCTATTTTGAGCATCATTCTCGCCAATATCGGATGGTATTACCACTTGACGAACACCTGGATTCATTCTAAAATTCGAACTCGAAATTTTGTAATCCAGCAACCAGTCACACACCACCACTTTTTACCATAGTAATTGAGATGTAATTCTTGTGAGGTATAGCGATGAGGTACAGCGACGGACCTCCTAAACACTAAAAGGCTTGATGCTAAGTTGGAGTTGGGAAAAATCTTTATCATAAGAAGCCAGGCGTTTGAAAATCAAGCATCTAGTAAGTACGCGAAAATTGGCCACCACCATTTTCTCTGTCGAATTCGAGTGCGATAAGCAGCTACGGCTTGGTCTATCTTATCAACTCCCCCCATTCCTTTGTTATAATCTGTAATCGGTCTTGGTCGAGTAATAGTAATTTTGGTTTGCTGTCACGCGAATATCTAATACACATTCCTTTTTCTATTGAATCATAATTAGTTGTGCATGTTACATGTCTTATTATCTTTCCGTCTGACAAGTGATATCTTGTTATTGGTATCCGTTCGATATCCATACTTTTTACATCGGTAAGAGGGCATTTTGCAGTCTTTGAATCTTGAATGGTGCCCGTGGCACAGTATCCTGCTTCCGAGAGATGTTTCAAGAGGTCGTTTGACGAAAAGTAGTTATCGAAAAAAATCTTGAATTATATATTATGTGGTGGAATATTTGCTTGATGGATAAGTGAAATTGCTGTATCACCCCCAATACCAAAAGCTCTGTTTTCATTGTTGCCTTTTCCCGTATAAATGTCAAAAGATAATAATTACCCTGAACTTGTGCAACAAGCCCTATTCTTGAAACCAAATCTTATGGGCTTTGCTCTAATACATTGCTTGGCATAATGTTTGCTATAATATGGAATCATGCTTTCATCTATGGAAATATTTTCTTCACATCCACAGTGGAACTTATAACATTTATTCAGGTGTGTAATTAGTGGTCTCAACTTGAATGAACGGTCTGTGTTATCCAAGCCATTGTTGTCATTTATATGAAAGTTTCTTAGAATGTCTTCAAATCTATTGAGTCGTATACTATTTTGTACAATGACTGGAACGTCTGGAGAACCTGACCAAAGCATTCTTTTGTTTGTGTATTTGCCATAACCCGAAAATAAGAGAGCACTGTGGAAAACGTTAATTTCATCCAAAGACATATTCAAAAGTTTGTTTTTCTGTTTTGAATATATATTGGATTGCTCTATGAAATGATGAAGAAGCTCATCTGCCACAAAAAGTTTTAAGAAATCAAGAGGAGTTTTACATATCTTTACTGCTTCAGATAGAGGAACTTCTTCACAATTTACAACCATATTGAAAGAAGGTTTACTATGTGACAAACTATAATTTGTCTTAGCCTTTTTTTGTTTTATTACTTAAAATCCGCTGTAGCACATTTTGATAGAAGTTTTTCATCACTTGAATCCCAAGGAAACACGATGGTGTAGGTTCTTCTGCAGTGGATGGAGCGTTTATTCTTGATTCCACTTCACATGCGGTCTTTAACATTTTTGGACCTATACTGCTGAGATCCGCACGGTGTTCATCATCACTCAAATCTTCGCCCATGTCGGTATCATTGCCATCCTCAGATGGTAATGCATAAATATCAATTGCATCTTCACTTTCGTCTTCTTCTACAGCTTGTAAAAGCTGTGCAAGAGACAATCTGAAATAACGAAAAAATGTCAGTCATACATATGGAAATAAATAAATTGAAACTTCCTTTACCATTCGTGTTGTACAAAGAGGGATCCATGTTAACAACAGTGCATAGAAACAATGAGTTAATAGCAATATATACGCGGACTAATTTTCTTCCAGCAAAATTGACATCTGTGGAATCAGTAGTATCGGTAAATTATTATAGGTTATGTTTGTAACGGATCACGTGATGTTTTTGTTTACGTCCGTTTAAACGGACGCTATGCACTAATGGGTTAAAACGCTTAAAGAGATATCATTTTCGTTGAAAAATCGACGTATAAATGTGGGCCAAAATTTTGTTTTTGACATAATATGTATATCACGCGATCCCAACTATAATGTCCATCCTGAAAATTCATTAGAAGTGTGTAAAAAGCGGGGCTGTTTTAATAGTAACAAAAAATTTAATTCAATATAAAATTTCTACTATCATTAATTGCTTTCGTAGTGGTGGTCCCTTGGCATTGTCAAATCGAGTTCTAGTGTTGTCTATATGCAAAAACGATATCCTCTAAAGCATTTCGTGTAGTGTGTGTGCGCTGCAAACTTTGTACCATGGTCAACCACCATGTTCGTCCAGAAAGCATGGGAAAAGAAGGAAAAAGAGTGTTCCAAGCGATTAAAGCTAATTACAAGATGCCATCCTGAAGGACGCGCACAATAAAAGTTTTGATGCACCTAGGATGGATTTCGTCCTTGTAGTTTTTCTTCCACCACCCCTCGTCCAGCGGGCTCATCAATTCTTGAAACTAACTTGATACTCATTGGAAGATGAATCTGACATTTTGTCACAACATTATTGAATTTAATGTAGCTCTATTGATTCAAAAGCTTCTTAGCTCATTGTATCTTTAATTGTTTTTCCTTTTTCGCTTGCTTGCTCCTAAAAACAGAACTGAATAATTATTCTTCCTAACATTGCTCAAATACATAAAGTGCAGGACGTGAGTGGACCTTTTAGGCCTCCTGCTCAAGAATCCATCTTAAATTGACAGCAATATAATCTTGCTGGTGGATGGTGGGTCTATAGCATCTACTCGTGATGCCATAGTATAGAAAATGAGTTCATCAGACTATCTCTTGACAGATTCCTTAGCTCCCGGCCCAAACCATGATGAAATTTTGAGAAATTGTTCATTTTACATTCCATGCGTTGTTTAAGAAAGATTTTTCGAAATTTAACCCCTAAAAGGGCGATAGAAACTATTAAGTATTCATATTTTTTTTTGACACAATTAATAATAGATGTGTTTTGGTTTTTAAATTTAATCCTTTCAAGGAGGTGAAATGAAGAACAAGAGTGCAGAGGGGATGGGAGTTCACAATAGATACACGAAATAATATTCGTTTAAGGCACCATTGAATCGTTGTATTGGGTTAGCGGCTTTATGGTCATAACCATATCTTGGGTGTATGAAATTTTGGGAAGGCTAACGAAATTTTTATGTAACATCTATGTATGTACAAAGCTTAGGAGACAATTCCACCTAAACCACTAATGTTTTTACAGCAAATTTTGGCTGAACAATTAATGATATTTTTAATTTACACTTAATTCCCAAAAATTTTCGACACTTAAAAAACCCACTTCCAGAAGGGAATTGGTGATAAAGTTTAGGTACAGGAAATAATATCTTTATGGTGCACGTGGTTTACTATGGGCGTGCCAACCTATACAGTTTATTGGTGTTAAAAACACTATTCAAAACCTTACAATCTACTTGTAAGGTTGCTAGTAATTAATAAAATATTTATTCGGGATATCCATATCCCATGAATTTTCCAATTTAAAAACAGAATTTGGTCATTGGAGTAGTGAAAGGATAGTAATTTAAGATCAGGATACTATTTTGAGATCGAGACCTTAGACGAACCCAAACCCAGAAAATTAAGTTTTGACTTCTTTGTTGGTGCTATTAAATTGAAAGACCCAAAAAGTCATGAGAACAAAAGAGGGTTTTGACTGAACTGCCTTTCAATGTATCCTTTATTCCAGAGGAAATTGTTTGAATGGAGCCTAAAGGAGGAAATACCACAAAAAAACGTTTAGGTGTTTTGGTCAATATGGAAGGTTATGGCTGTAATTTGTTCCAGATGTAGGGACGTTCCTATAGGCTTCCTGAACCAATACTATAGCTTATGGAATATAGTATACTATGACGTACTCGTGCTCAATTTATGATATTGGCGAACAGGGAGTTCCATAGAATTATATCACCAAACACAGAACTGAAGGGTACAGTATTGGGCAAATGTTGCAGCCAAAAAGCTGGATTCTTTCTAGAATAAACTGGTTGAACATAAACCATTTAAGTTAGCAACCTTTGGAATACATTTTCAAGTTAAATCTGCTTACATATTCTGGATTATCTGTAATCTACACAATTTTCTAATAAATTGATTCTGATAATTATTATTTTGACGCCTTCTTAGATAGAAACATGAGTTTAGCAGCAACGGAATATGCCTTAATTTTGTCTATACTTAAATTATAATACACTCTAACGTAATATAGATTCTTGAACTTCCAAACAAATACTTCGGAATGATCATAATAAGTAACGAAACATCTAAATGCAATTAAATCTCGTTAATGTTCAACTTTGTTTCCCAAGTTTAGCCAGTTCAGCACTCTCTCGAGTTGTTCCTTTTTACGACGTCAATTTATGATGTTAATGCTAACCGACCCTCATCCGGGTAGTAGTAATATCTTCCGAATCGAGCTGCAGTAGTCTAAAATTATCCCGCAAATGGAGAAGGAAGCCGTCTAAGATAGTAATTAGCAAGATTTTATAAGTGTTCAGACTTGGTTATTTTGTGTAATTATTCGTCTTTGACAAAGTATGATGAAATTTCTGAAAAAATTGAAACAAAAAATGCGGTTATCCAACATAATTAACTTTTAATTCAAAGTAGTCCAGTTGCAAATACGAATTTTCATATTGCGGGTTGCAAGCGAATATTTCATTTCATTTTCTTTTTTTTGGTTTGATTTAAGCTTCAATGTGAAGCCGCACAAGCATTAATTGCGTTTTAAATTTCAACAGTTAGATTGCACGAAAATTAGTTTGTGCTAGATGTCCATAGGCTGGAAATTAATCTTTTTATACTCATATTTTGGCATCACCATCTTTAACTTGAAGTTAGGGAAACAATCGCGAAAACATCTGTGAACATACAAAACAGTCAAGGAAGCCGGTACAGCTGTGCCTACTACAAAAATGTAATTGCAATTGCAAATATTTGTTATAGCAATGGAATATTTGTTGCCTTCTTAGGCTACAAAAAATTTCAGTTTTGGAAGTCTACAAGATGGCCGACTTAATTCTCTTCTCTTTTTGACAATATTTTAAAGTTCGGCGAATCTACGCTGTAGTTGACTACAAGGAGCTGCAGCTAAAGGTACCTACATACATACATCAAAAGTGCCAATCTGAGGCAATGTGATGACTTTCCAAACACTTTGAATGTTATTGGTATTTATATGTGGGTGATGTAAGACTAGAGTTGAGGAAGAGCATTTTCAATATTTGTCTTCTATGCCTTACAGAATATTTCATATTGTTTGCTCCCACAACTTGTTCTTTGAATTATTCTATTTTCTAGGAGCGTTAGGAAGGAAAGAAGGACCTGTTCATATTTGTGCCGCTACTACATCCTATCACAACTTTTTCTATTGTCTGATATTAGGAGCATGCGCCTTCGCAGAATTTATTTGGAATTGTTATAACAGATCAGCTCAATGTAATTGTGTGCCCAAAATATACTTCTGTACCCGTGAAAAGCTAATCTGTTGTAGTCAACCAGATTTTTTTCGTTTTTTGCAAGCGTCATTGAAAGGAAGGAGGTTCCTTTAACTGCATCATCCCAATAGCTAGCATCCCATTGAGGTAATGAAATATGCGAATTCTTTCAAGCAACAAAGCAATTGGGTTGGATAAAATTTCAATTACAATGGTCCAAATATTTTACCTAATTCTTGGTCATGCATATGAGTACTCTCGTTATCCTAAAATTCGATTACTATTGAGTTTGCAAGTTGACATTGGACCGTGGTCTCATTCAGGATCCGTCTACAAGCCTCTCTGGGTTCTGGTACAATCTTTCGGCATCACGTTCCAAGAAGTTCTTTGGCCTTTCGTAAGCTTATAAATCTTTGGCTAGGCTCCTTGCATGCTTCTGTTAAGGAGTCTTTTCGATATGCTTCCTCCTTCTATTAGCTATCTCTTAATTGCTAATTGGCTAATGAAAGATGATGTTGATTCATCAAATACTGTTGTGTCTGTTAGCTCTCTCTGATCCAGTTCCTTTCATCTCAAACTCAAACTGACTCTGTTAGCACTTGTTCGTCTTTTTAGAACTGTTATGATTGATTTTCCCTACCAGTCTCTTTTTTTTCTATTAAATTAATTGTTTACTTTTTGACGTTTCTTTCTCTTGTTCACCCTCCTGAGCCTTTAAGGAAGTAAATGTAAAAATATATTTAAGGGTAGAGATCTTAAATGCTTAGGAATTTTTCTGATTTTCTAACTGATTTTGATAAACCTTGGACTTTTCGATAGGTCCAAAGTTTGGTTTTATACTTGACATAATGAGGCACTGATTCAAATCGCAATTAATGAATTTTGACCATTGCAACAGCAAACTCGTGGTCAGGTGTGTTATCCTGATGGAAAACCACTTTCGTCTTTGCCAAATGAGACCGTTTCTCTTTGATTTTCTCGCGTAATTGTTGCAACAAATTGGATTAATATTCGCCATTAATACTTTCCCTTTTCCGAATAGCCGACCAAAATAATTCCACGAGAATCCAAAAATACAGTTATCATAACCTTTACTTGGAAAGGAAGGAGCCCTAAGGAGTACTATCTTGAAATCAAATTTGGCAGCATGTCGAGTTCCGATTGCGACTGGGCTGTCAGATAGTATGAGAGGTTGGAAAATGGAGAAGGAGTTGTCTAGGCTGGTAGATTCTCCGGCCGATTCCCGTCTCTCCAGATTCTAATGCCACCATTCAAAGTTTTCGAGGCATCTGCAAACAATCTGGTTGCTCTGATTAATTATCGAACCTTAATATCTATTAATAAACTAGTGTGTTAGATGACAGCATTATCAATTGGCTATGATCATTCAAGTTTTATTCGTTTTGGACTTTGATATACCAGCACTTTTTCAAATACAGCTATAGGATCATACTAATTGACATTCGTTTGCTTGAATATCTTTAAGCATAGGCACAACCTGAAGCATGGACCATAAATTTGGGTGTCAGCGTATTTTGCGTAATTCCTAAAATTAAAAAAGAACGAGCACTTAATGTGTTGATACCCACTTTTTGCCTTGCAAAATTGATTAAAAGATCGTTTGTGTGGTTGCAACCACGACTAAACGCGGACACATTCACGAATCTTAAGTTTTTGTGAAAACTGTTATAAGAATATTTAGTTAAATGTTAGAAAAAGAAGGGAAGACACCATTATTAAAATCGTATCTGTATCTACATTGAAATCAATGTATGAAGTGCAACAAATTGATATGCAGACTGGATTTTATATTACCCTATTTTAGAATTAACGCAACTTGAATTTATTAAATATCTGCATACTCCAAACTATGTTTAAACGGAACCGTTCTTTATGGACGAGAAACGAGCGCTCCGTGCTTTCGTTTTATTTGGGAAAATTTCATTAACTTACACGGCACTACCAACTGTTCCCTATAGCTTACATAAAACTTATTTTGAAAACATAATGAGGCACTGATTCAAATCGCAATTCATGAGTTTTGGCCATTGCAGCAGCAGACTCGTGGTCAGATGTGTTATTCTGATGGAAAAGCACTTTCTTCTTTGCCAAATGAGACCGTTTCTCTTTAATTTTCTCGCCCAATTGTTGCAGCAAATTGGATTAATACTCGCCATTAATACTTTTCTGAATAGCCGACCAAAATAATTCCACGAGAATCTCAAAATACAATTGTCCATAACTTTTACTTGGAAAGGAAGGAGTAGTGTTGAATCATCAGCCTGAAAGATATTTCATAACTATACTTCTAGCGAACTAAGCAGCGTGGCGGCAATAATATCGGATTCAAGCGGTTCGTTAGCGTAGTTCTTCTGTGAATTACTTCTATAAATATAAAATCTTTATTGATTAGTGGGCAAAATATTTTCTTACATAATAAAGATGTAGAAACCAGCGAGCTCTCATGAATACATCCCCACTTTTCGATTCAAAAGGAATTGGAGAATTTACACTCCAATTCTCAGATATAATTTCAAATAAATTTGGGTCAATAGCTTTTAGTAATCACTGTCGAGTCTATATATATGTATATGCATCAGCTTTCCTAGCCCGTGAAAATTTATTCAAATCAGCGAAGCGTTATAATTGAAAACACATTCCCTCCTAAGCTAGTATTATTAACAGCAGCAAACAGGTAAATAATTCAGTTAAAATGTGTAATTACGAAAACGCGAATAGAATATTCTAGATCTACGTCGCTCTATGTTAACTACGACACGTATTTATAACTAATGTAATTCGAAAGGGGTTGTGTGTTATAAACAGAAACAAGCGAACGAGTAACAACTGTTTACGTATTCCAATTGAAGACGAAATATGGGGATGAATGTATGTATGCGAACATGTATCGTTATAATAACGTAGAATTATGCAGACGACGATATAAATGACGGAAAACCAGATATATACATACATATCTGCTGTAACGAGATGGCGCAATTCTGTGTGTGTTGCATTGGCGCAAGTACAGTTTAGCTTGATAAATCCGAATAATTGTTAGATCGTCGTAGGTGTTACTCCACGAAACCTTTCACGAAACACAAAACGAATTCTATCTCAGTTCAAAAAAGAATGAGTGTAAGCAAACACTTTTTGTATCGTGAAATTAAAGTGATAATTATTTTAGAGCGTCAAATACGGGCTTTTTGTCTTTTTATTGCGTACGCGAGTCCTCTGCATGTGAGGTTTCATTTAAACTCGAGCACGTCTCTTTGAAACATCTTCATAACGTTAAAGAAGAATACAATATTCATTTGCAGTTGCAAACGCTGGGAGTTACATCGTTGATTCCTTTTGAAAAACGAAGACCGTACAATTACCTTTTGTGCAGCTACAATTGCACTCTCTTTGAAGCCGTTGCTAGCAATTCCTGGATGTAGATGGAATATATACCGCCGTATAGCTCAGTGTGTATACACATCTATTAATAAGCAATTCTACCTTGATTTACTGTGTAGTCTGTGCTAGTAATGTCGACTAAATGGTATTACGATTGGTATAAATTATTGAAATTTTGGTTTGTAGCCTTAATTGAATGTACATATAAGTACTAGATCTTTGTAGTTCGATTGTTGTATCTCAATTTGGATATTATGGAATAGATTTTGTCGTAAATGAGATTGATGTGGTTTGGATTTTCGTTATTAAATTCTCAAAATTATCATCAGTCTTGCTACAATATTACGTCGAATGTTATTCTGCCATTTGACTACATTTCTGAAGTAATTCCTTAACATCCTTCAACAATTTTGTGAAGATGCCGGCTAGGCAGAGACTACAGAGTTAGTGGCAACGAGAAAGCTAATCTATTAGCAAAGAAGGCCGCCACAATCTTGTTTGTGGGACCGTTACCGTTCTGCGGAATAGAGATGAGCATCTGTAGAAAGGAACTCAGAGATAGAAAGAAGGGACTTTTTCAGGTTTAAGAAACTCCAAGGTATTCCTTGGAAACTTTAATAAGCAAAGATCATGCTAGGCCTAACTAGATAGAAGCTATGTGTCCTTGTGGGCTTTCTCACATGGCACTACCACCTTAGGGGAGATATTCATACAGCCATTTTGGCAAAGCCATCATGGACGAGTGAGAAATACCCTCCTTGAAACCATCACAGCTATTACAGTTTCTTAAGGTTCTTAGATTGGATGGGGAGCTATAGTATATAGCAGATACCTGGGCCGACATAACAACCATGTCCTTTGCGAGACAAAACTTTCTTCCTGTATAGGATTATTAGGAACAAAATGCGTTTGGATTGGCGCATAACAAATGTTCAAAGTATGCTTATCTTAGTGAATCAGGACTTCGCCTTTTTCTGTGCAAGACCATCGGTAGACTCACCATCCGCACATAACTTGCTATCCTGGTACTTACATCGATATAACTGTGTTCCTTTTGGCAAGCACTTTGAGGGTGAGCAGATAGTTCAATGCTACCTTAGACTCAGAGGCAAAACTCCTATAGAGTCTTTAGTGCTGTTTGACTGTATGAGAAAGAAAATATTTCTGATTATTGTTCCAAAGTTAAATGGTCGTATATAAATACAAATCTAGAAGAGCTAACCAAGCTAATTGTGATGCTTGGCACAATTGGCTTGGTCAGCTAGATCGATGATGTCTTTGCAAATCCAAATGCAATGCCAGTTGCCAGAGATATTTGCTTTATTTGTCTTTAAAAATTTGAACTTCTTCACCTTACTAACACTTCCAACTGACTACAGTTGCACGCTTCTTAGGATAGAAAAAAAACTAGAACTGATGTAATGTTGTACAACTTGGTCTAGGTGTTGATGGGGTGGTAGCAGACACAAACTTACAAAAGGAATGATGTTCTAGATATAACGTCTTTAAGATTTGTTATGAAACACGAAAGCAGCCCTTGTATCTTGTGCAATTCTAGACGCTCCAGTAATTTTCCCATTTATCAAGGCATAAATATTTATACCTTCAGAGTACTTTTGAAATAAAACAAACTAGCTTACGCTTCTCAGAAATTGTTAACGGTTGAAATTCAATTTATGTAACTCCTTTACTACCTAGCAAACTGCAAAATTAATTATCTCACGTTAGTGTGCTCAATGGGCATGAATATAAACCCCCGCCTAGGTTTGTATTTTTTTGACATCTATTTCCTTTCTGCACTAGATAATACTGCTGCTCACTACATGTCTTGTACTGAAAAGGTAGCAAAGCAATGAGTGTTTAGCTTTGAGGAGTTTGAGGAAATAAAACCAATGCCAAAACTTTCCTATTGTTTCTATACTACAATACAGTTGCTGCATATTGGCTAATAAATAAGGTACACGCTAACTACTACGCTAGGTTAATTTAATTGGGGATTTATATACTCTCTCGTGCTGATCTCGATATTAATAATTAGCTCAAAATCGACATGCTAGGAAGTATTCTGTTGAAAGTAATCGGTCGTATGTACACATACAAGTTTATTTGATTAGGCAAGCATGCGGCTTTAAACTTATCGTAAACTTGCTGCTGGCTTAATATTAAACTAGTTCGTATCTACATACATACGCAAAGTCAATAATGTACTTAATAATGTACATACTTGCTAAATTTTATGCGGAGTTAATCGAGGAGTTTAGAAATTTTGTATTTTAAAGTTTAAATCTAGGAATTACGGCGCAATTCCTGTAGCAACTTCGATCCCTATAGATGGAAGTTTTGCCAATTAAGATCATCTATCAATAGTATTAGAGTCAGCTTGTACAAGTACTCGATGTATTCAGCAATCAGTAGCACAATTACGCTCCATGGAAATCAAATAGAGCAATTGCACTGACCTGTGTAATATGTTCTAATTGTCCGTTGAACTAAAAGGAATGCAAGTGCATGTAACAATGCCATCGAAATGCAGATATACACTATGTAACAAAGTTATTCACACCCCAGGGCTTGTGCTCGAAATTTTTAAGAAAAAGAAAATTAGATTAAAGTCAAGTAAAAACAAAAAATATGGTATATTGATTCCTTTGTAATATAGCGTAACATACGTCGAGGTACGGACTTGAAATTTTAACTCCAAATAAGGTATTTATGTCAGCTGCTATTTTTGCCTCATCTCCACTGTCTAAAAGCTGACGGCAGTGTGATATCCAAGCCACCTACGGACTCACACTTTAAACTTCTATAACACTTAGCATTTGCTCCCCTGAATCGGATGGGAGGTTATAGAATGGCCCCACGTTGGGCGCCATTCTATTACCTCCCATTCTTTGGTTTTTGCCATTCTAACGCGGTAATGGGTTGACTACTTCTGAGTTATTCTTATAATATTAATGAAATAACTCTTTGGATTTGCCATGGCCAAACGCAGTTACGAAATTGCTCGGTATTATCTCCATTTTGTTATTATTATGGCCCCACGTTGGGCGCCAAAATCTTGCTACAGACGTTAGGGGAAATAAATAAAAGATACTGAATAAAATTTAAAAGTATAGGAGGGAATTGAATCCCGGCTACGTCGGACCTACCTGATGATTTGTGCTGTCTTCGGAGGGCCGCTAACCCGGTGGAGACGGTCGTGGCTGAGAGCGAGGTGGGGTTTCTGTAGCGCCACTGTTTTCCATACGAAAAAAAAAAACTCTAAGAGCAGCGCGGCCACTTACCAGGGAAAACAGAAGATGACAAGTATGGGGTAGTTGTCACAGCCAAGCGCCAGGTTCGAGGACTCAACAATTTATTAAAATTAAGAGGGGGAGTATAAAAAAAGAAAAACAGGTACGCCGTACTCGTTACACAACTAAAATTTTACATACGGGGAGGAGGTGCTTAAGGCACCACTCAGAGTAAAATGTAGCTAATCTGTCCACAAACTATGAGATAGTCATTTGAGTTTAATTTCCATCTGAGCCATTACTTGCAAAGAAAAATCGCATTTAGTAGCCCAATCTGCCTCCTTTAATTTAAACATACATTTTTAGAATTTCGCGTAAAATTTTTCAAACCGTGGTGTACGGCACTTGCAATCCTTGAATATCGCATTTCCACTGCCGATTGGTAGCGAATTATCGTGAAGAACCTCTCCAACTTGGACATCACTAATTCTTGGTCTTCCTAATCTTGGTAATTGCAATCAGTTTCAAATTTTTGTATCAAATTGCGATACACTTAAAATATATCCCTTACTTTATGATGACTTTGTACATGCGTATGGGTGGGCGGTCTTCATTGCTGTCCAACACTCTAATTCTTGTACAGAAGATTCATGTTATCCGATTTATCTTAATCTGAAACATTAAATAAGAAATTAATTAAGCGAATTAAGTAAACAAGTAGGGCATTCTTCGGTTTAATTTCCATCATCAAGTATCCGCGTTCTTTTATTTCCCAACGCTTGATTAATGAGCCTGTGATTTTGTACCCGTTGCGTACTCCATGCTATATCGTTTGCATGAAAACGTCCATAATCATTAACTAAAATCTCGCAGTCTTTGTCTTATGTTTTATGAACTGGTGTATTTCGTTTTTAGACCGGCCATCGTTTATCTTACTTTCTGGGACGTTCAAATCAGGATTTATTAGAACGATAAACAACAGAAATAATTGCGCCGAAAGCAATTCTCCGTGAATTATTCATGGTATGGTGTGAAGGGTATTCTTCGAAGTAGTCCAGAGATCAGGTTTTATTTCGGTGCGAGATTTCTTGCGGGTGTGTTTGGTAGGATTTTCGCGTCCGGTTTGAATAAAATCTATTGGACGTTATTGTACTCTATCGACAGTTTATTGCGATTATTTCGTTCGTTATCGAAAGATTCAAACTTCCGGATAAGTCGTTTTGTAAAGTTAAGAAATCTAGAAATGTGTTTACGTTTCATCGTTAGTTACAATTTTAGAAATAATTTGATGGCCTCCAACATTCAACATATCTAAAATTTATTGGGAAGTTGATGATGAGGTACAAACCGAGTTATAACCTCTTTCAAATGTAAATGATCGTGCAATATTGATCTCACTTGCGAGGATCCAATCTTCAGATTGGACTCAATCATTGCAAAGATAATGCGGTTGTCCTCTTCCACCATCTTCTTCATCGCAGTAATATTTTCGAGGTTAACAGCAGTTAAAGGAAGGCCAGCTCCTTTTCTGTGTATCACCAACTTTATATAGTTCGTTAGTGTTCTCCTCATGAGTGCTAGAGTAGGTTCCATCAGCTCTTTTGATGAAGCCCACTTCAGTGGCAGTACTACCTTCTTTGGCCAGAACTTTGTGGATCCGTGAACATATTTCTCGCAGTTTCTCGCAGCTCCTCGCAAAACTTCTTCCACGAGTTCCTTTTTGCCTTACGGATTTCTTTACTGTACTGCGTTAGTTTACTTTTGTATATCGCCCAGGTGTTATCGGATTTGGCTTTATTAAATAGCCTGCGAACACCGGCCCGTAATTTCTCTAGGTTCTTGTTCCACCACACTGTTTTAACGCCTCGTTCTCTCCGGGCAGTTTTCCATGTATGCCGCCGTGATGGCTTCGTGCACCTTGTCCACCGCCAGCTCTAACTCTTCTATCTCACTCACCGCTGCCGTACCTCCCATGAGAGATTCCCTGAGGGGTGTTCCATATCCTTGCCAGTTTGTCTCTCTAGGGTTTCTGTACTTGGCATCGATGAGCGCCACGTTCAGGTTAAATCTTATGTGTCGATGGTCGGAACACGATGGTTTTTCTGACACATGCCACCCTTCTATGGTGTCGATCGTCCTGCCAGAGCATAGCGTAACATCCAGCACTTCTGCTCGGGATCTTGTAACGAACATAGGTTCCTTGCCTATATTGGCCACCTCCAACCTTTCTGAAAAGATAAATTGCATGAGTGACTCACCTCGTGCGTTGATGTTGGTTCTCCCCCATGCTGTGCGGTGTGCATTCGCATCGGTTCCTATTATCACTGGAAGGCCTCTTTTCTCCCCATATGCAACGATAGTGCTTATTATGGGGGGGTGGGCACTCCTTGTCTTCTCCGGGAAAGTAGGCCGAGCAGACTATCCAGCTTTTGTTCCCCTCTTCCGTCCTGGCTGTAAGGAGCCCCGTATTCGCGTCGTCGATGCAAAGTTCCTGTACTAGAGTACAGATCACCATTGAACTGTGTACTATGCATGGCCTTGGCCTTATTGACCTTGGGTTATATAGTACCTTTCCTTGGTGTGGTGCTAGACCTACCACCTTTCCTCGTATGAGCCACGGTTCCTGCAGGAGCGCGACGTCCAGACTTTCGCTGTTGAACCTCCGAACTAGCGTTGCCGTCGCGGTTTTTGCATGCTGGAGGTTCGCCTGCAGTATCCAGCCGACCGTGGTCGTTTTTCTGATACCCCTGTCCACTTAGCTTTTGCTGGCTCTCGCGACTTGTTACCCTTACTGTCTTGTGGCTGCTTCGCCCTGGCTTCACCTTGTCCTTTTTGTGCGTGCCGGATAAAATTGTCTTTGATTACGGTCCATTTGGCCTTGATGTAATCTTGACCTTGCTTTACCAGCTTTTGCACTTTGGCACTGGCTATGCCCGACAGCTTTGCCACTTTAACTTCTTCGTCGGACATGAGGTTAGCGTCCTCGTCGGAGTCCACCCTTACGGTACTCTTGTTCTTGATGGACCGGGCGTCTCTGCCTTTGGTGCATTCAGTTTGAGGTTTTTCCCCTGCTTTGCAGCTTTGGGGAGGGCTTTTTTGAAATTTTTATTAATGTTTTGATTTGCCATACTGATCCCACGAGTAGCTAGGGAAGGGGTGGTCCACTCTCAGCAGAGCTCTGCATACTGGAGTAAGGCTTGATAAAATGGGTTGTGCCTGGTGCCCCAAGTTTGGACTAGTAGAGACTGGTCTTCTATCCAGCCACGCATCCCGTCAGAGGTGGCGGACTAGGCCACCTTAGGATTTAGCATTTTTTATGGAGGTTGTCCCCTCTTGATCCGTGCACTTAAGCCGAGATCCCCACCCCCAGAGGGGACGGTATGACGGTCACAGGTGATGATAGTCACTCTACGACTAGCGCCAATACACAGTACTACAGTTCTTCAACAGAATCACTATCACTGTCCATACCACTGTCGCTTGTGTCATCATTTCCAAACGAAATAATAAATGGTTCCACCACATCATCTATTAAGCCATCGAACTTGTATATTTTGCCTTTTTCTTTAATCACGTGTTCTACACATTTTGTCCACGTTTCTGTACTTATCGACCGCTCGCAGGCATTCACATGGTATACATACGTATATACATATTTCAGAACTACACAAGAGTGGCAACTTAACGTTCAAAATACTATTTCCTGGCGATATATTGCGGGCAAATTTTAACCTCATATTAAATGTGCGCCTGGTTTGGCGTTTCCCGGCCGTCCAAAGTGAATTCCATCGCCGAAGGCCCCCCGAGCTCAGGTCGCGCAGAAGTTTAGGAAATAGCTCCTTTTAGCCGTGCCGTTTCAAACGGAATTCAGCATGCACGAAGCCGGTGATGGCGACGAGACGCAACGCGACGCCAACACCGGAAGATGAAATGTGACGCGATATCATCTGATATTCTTTTTATTTATTTATGCCGGTCGCTTTGTAGGCCCTGGGCGTGGTAATATCTCGAACTCCCGACATTGCGTCGTGTCGTCCCTTCTTCTTTTTTTTGTGCGAAATAATTAAAATGGCGCTGGGCAAATATTTGCGTGCATTTTTAATGGTGCCCGTGACGATGGCAGTAGGTCGTTAATGTGAGGAATAATGTTCGCGCATAACGACCCTTTTTTATTTTACCTTTTTACTGGTTCTGAAACTGATTTAATATTAAGATAAGTACTACAAGCGCACAATTTGTAATGTTTTTCGAAATTTATGCAAACAAGTTTTGTTAATTAAACACAGGTAGCTGCCGAGTCCTTGGAACTGACAGAAAAAATATTGTAGTTAAAGGTATCTTCAAAAATCAGTAATCAGGGAGAACGAACACAAGGTGAACAAAAAATAGATAAAAAACCCTTACCCTTAATTAATGACGTGTATTCGTATAAAAAGAACGACAAAAGAATAACAGACATGATTATGAAGTATAGTATTATATGGTCATTTGAGTTATAGCACTGAACGCAATACGATACTTGTACTTCTGCTTTACCACTTTTACAATAACTTTTTTTCAGTTGGTAATAGTTACATTCATCGCGTTTAACAGTTGAGTATCTGCAACTTGTGTATCAGAGGAAAAGCGCTCTGTCTATGGCATCATATAACTGTGACTAAAGATAGATTTTAAAATCTTGAATTTCAGAATATTATTACTTATTTGTGGGATTTTTTATGGCTTCGCGGTGATTGTTTGTGCAAACAGCCACAGCCTAGAGAACAACTTTTTAAAAATTTTCCAGCTATTATCTCACCGTGAGCTGATTGCTACTGCAGGCAAGCTGGCAAGGTGTAGTGTCAGATTTAGGTTAAAACGCATTTTTTGGTCAAAAAAGGTCCTTTTGCATATATTTGATACTTTTATCGTATAAAGTATGGTGAATTGCATGTTCATCCAAAATTTGAACGAAATCGAACACCCTTCGAAAATTATCAAAAATCCTCATTTTTGCCCTTGCGTTTTTTGATAAAAATCTCGACCTCTGCGATTTTGATGAAATTTTGAATATATATGTAATTGGCCCTGCTGAACACGATAAAAGTATCAGATTTTAGCTAAAGCTGTTTTTGGCCAAAAAAATGTGTTAGAAGAGGGTAGGATTCCCAATTTCAAGTGCTATTTATACATATTTTGGATAAAAAGGCCCTTTAGCTTAAATTTGGTATCGTTATCGCATTGATCATGGTCAGTTGCATATGTATACAAAATTTGAGCGAAATCGAACGCTCTTTAAAAATTTGTCAAAAATCCTCATTTTTTCCATACATATCTCTTGCGTTTTTTGACAAAAATCTCGACCTTTCCGATTTCGATGAAACGAAGGTAGGATATGTTGGTCTAGTTGGTAGAACTTGAAAGCTGTTTAGTAGCGCCATCACGTTGATTTGTTGTACTTGTACCTAAAAAAGTATTTAGAAAATCCTAGAATGGAATCTAGTACCTATAGAAAAAGTATGAATCTAGCATGGTGTAAAGTGGCCTTTAGAAAATTATTAAACTAGAAAAATTATATGGAAATGGTCGAAAATCAAATATATTACTTTATATGTATACTAAACTAGGCCTTATTTGGAACTAAATTTTTCTTTGCGAAAGGAACAAGTAACTACACACCTATCAACAGTACAAGTATTGAAATCCGTAAATCACGAAAAAAACTATTTGCAATGCGTACTCTTACCCTCATTTACCCTATGTAAAATGTATCAATAGCAGTTAGGATTCCAGATTCCAGCTGTTATTATTTGTTTGATAAAAAAGCATTTAGCCCAAATTTGACACCTTTATCGTATTCAGCATGGTCAATTACATATACATATATCCATATTTTTTTACGAAATCGAACACCCTTCAAAAATTGTCAAAAATCCTCATTTTTTCCATACATACCTGCGTTTTTCGAAAAAAATCTCGACCTCCGATTATGCTGAAATTTTGATTATACAGGGTGTTTCACCGGTAACGGGACGGTCTTCTGTGTCTAAACGGTAAAATTTTTATAAAAACTTTTAAAGCAATATTGTGCAGATCAATAGCGGCTACAATCTAAAAATATTTTTTAGTATATACGGTGTCCCAAAAAAGTGTGACACATCAAAGTTATGTTTTTTCTTATGGAACACCATATATTTAGCGGCAATTTTGAATTCTATGCAAAAAATAAGACCAACTTTGATAAAGGTTCCCTATATGTTACTATCACAGTTTTTAAGATATTTTGATTTTTTGTCAAATGCAATGTTTTTGAAAAGGTTGTTTAATTTCGACATGCATTGATTTAAAATAAACGTATTGTAATCTGAAATAATGGGATAATGACCTAATCGATTACTGTACTTAGTACTCTTGAACGGTTTACAGGGTGTTCAGAATATGACGTTCTTTTATGAGTACCTGTAAACCCCATTAACTTGATTATTTTAAATGGAACACCCTGTATTTTTATTTTTCAGAATGTCATTTTAGTTACCTTTCAAACTACTATAGCATTCCCTATACCTAAATGTTAAAATATTGATGTAATATGCAATTTCTCAATTTTTTAACAAGTTTCTCTATAAATTTGTTTAAAAAAGTTAGCGGTGATTACTCTGTAACAATAACGAGCTACTGTCACTTAATCACACTTCATTCTGTTCAAGTTTCATTATACTTTATATTTTGCGCTACTAAAATGAAACAATTTTTGATTCAAAAAAGGATTGATGTGGTACTGGTAATTGGAGTATATGTTATGAAAACTGTCTCCTAGCAGCGAAAGTTTACGCTCAGAAATATCCTGATAGAGAACATCCCAGGAAGGAAGTATATGAAAGGCTACTGAATAGATTTCGGGCTACGGGTAATGTTGCTTATGAAAAGGTAACTATAACTAAATCAATTACTGATAACGAGGACAACAAAATGGAGGTATTACAATCTGTTATTGAAAATCCAAACACAAGTACAAGAGTAATTGCTAATGAGGTAGATATAAGCCACAACAGTGTATGGAGAATTCTGAAAAAGCGTAAATATCACCCCTTTCACATGCAGATGCACCAATACTTATATGAAAGGGATTTTGATAGACGTCTAGAGTTCTGTTTGTGGGCATTGGATTGCCTTGGTGCCCTGATTTTTTTAAACATGTACTATTTTCCGACGAAGGGACATTTCATAATAATGGCTTTTTATGGCTATTTTAACTGCCTTAAGTGACAAAAACTTCCTGGCTCAACAAAAAATTCAAAACATTTAAGACATTGCATATTACATCATTTAACATTTAGGTGTAGGGAATGCTACAGTAGTTTGAAAGATAACTAAAATGACATTCTGAAAAATAAAAAAAATACAGGGTGTTCCATTTAAAATAATCAAGTTAATCGGGTTTACAGGTACTCATAAAAGAACGTCATATTCTGAACACCCTGTAAACCGTTCAAGAGTACTAAGTACAGTAATCGATTAGGTCATTATCCCATTATTTCAGATTACAATACGTTTATTTTAAATCAATGCATGTCGAAATTAAACAACCTTTTCAAAAACATTGCATTTGACAAAAAATCAAAATATCTTAAAAACTGTGATAGTTACATATAGGGAACCTTTATCTAAGTTGGTTTTATTTTTTGCATAGAATTCAAAATTGCTGCCAAATATATGGTGTTCCATAAGAAAAAACATAACTTTGATGTGTCACACTTTTTTGGGACACCGTATATACTCAAAAATATTTTTAGATTGTAGCCTCTATTGATCTGCACAATATTGCTTTAAAAGTTTTTATAAAAATTTTACCGTTTAGACACAGAAGACCGTCCCGTTACCGGTGAAATACCCTGTATATGTAATTGGCTATGCCGAATACCACAAAAGTGTCAGATTTGGGCTAAAAGGCATTTGTTGGTTTTCGTTTTTCAAAGTTTCGGTCAGAAGGAGAAATATTTCTAAATTCAATCTACATATACATATACCGGTAAGGTTTCAGGTGAAGCAACGACGGAGGAGTGTCCAAGTCCCCACTATAACTCGCTACAGTAATCGTACTCCCCGACTCGAACGGCTGTAGTATCGGGTAATGTAGTATTATTTGTTCTGCGGTGTGATATAGATCAACGGAGCCCAATTAATAGAAAATGCCAACTTACACTACCGAAGAAAAAGTCGCGATGTTACAATGGCATCACATGGGTAGGTAATAGTTTACAAGTATGTGACCTTTTCAGCGTAAAATACCCCAACAGGCCAATACCAAACAAAACAACGATTCTTCGTTTAAAAAACAAATTTAATGAAACCGGTACTGTTTATAACAAACCGAAGTCTTATCCCAGCCACAAGATTTCAGAGAATATTTGTGAACTTGTATTGGCTTCAGTAGCGAATGAGTCACGATTGTCATCAAATCGTATTGCTACAGACTTAAACATATCCCCTTCGTCTGTGAAGCTAATATTAAAAAAGAATGGCTATAAAAGTTATAAACTCTCAAAACGTCAAGAATTATTTGATGGTGATGCTTTTAGAAGGATGCAGTTTTCTGAGCAAATTTTAGACAAAATTCATGCGGAAAATGATTTCTTAAACCGTATTTTATTTAGTGATGAGTCTTCTTTTTGGGAAGTTGGAAAGCATAATCCGTCAGCGATTAGGTACTGGAGTCAGGTCCACGAGCATCGTAGTGTCGCGTCTAATACCCAAGTACGGCGAAAGTTAAATGTTTGGGCAGGCTTGTTGGGTAATCGTATTATAGGACCTTTTTTCATTGACGGCGCTTTGAATTCTGCCAAATATTTAGAACTTCTGCAAAACCAGGTCCTTCCTCATCTAATACAGTTTCCCGATATTGATTTTAATACCATATACTTTCAACAGGATGGGTGTCCAGCGCACAATTCATTAGCCGTCAAAAATTTTTTAAACGAACAATTTCCTAATCGCTGGATTGGTACAACTTCCGAAACTCTATCTTGGCCTCCTCGTTCTCCTGACCTGTCACCTTTAGATTTCTTTTATTGGGGTTATTTAAAGGAATCTATCTATACATATGAAAATCCAGCTAGCTTAGAAGAAGTTAGAAACAAAATTATTGAAGTTTCTAATAGCATCACCCCAGAAACTTTAAGTGCTGTTCGAACCAATTTTTATAATCGTTTAGGATATTGTTTGGCCCAGTATGGAAATATTTTTGAACCGTTTATTTAAATAATTGCCAAGATTCTAATAGAGTGATTTATGATTTTACTTTAACGTTTTCAACAAATTTTAGTTTAGTTTACATATTGTTCTATAATTTTATCTGACATATTTATGAGAAAGCATTTATTTTTATTTAAAAGAATATGGTTCCTTTTTTCTGTATATGAAATAGTTTTTTAGTTCAATAACTCCTACGTATTATTTTGTATTGTTTCTGGCGCATATCTAATGCAGTGATTAAAAGCATGCGCAATAAATACATCTTCCCTTAACCCAAGATATCGCTCATCGCTACCTTACTTTATTACCGCTCTGGTTAACGGAGGGGAGTACATATACGTAGTTGTTCAGTTGCGGGGTCTGACACATGCGCTATAGAATCGTTGCGTTACCAGAAATCTTATCGGTATATTCTGAAAGCCGAGAAAATTTGCTAGCGAGTAGTAGTGGGAAGCTCGAAAATCGCGTGTTTTCTGTACCGAAAGACGATCACAAATTGATGGATCGAATTATAGTCTGGTTTGAAGAAAGGCCTTCGTGATCATCAGCATATTGAAGCACTACATAGATGGTCACCTATACGCTTCCTATGAAACCCTGAGGACTCAAGCAATTATCTCCTAAATACTGGAAAATCGAGCAATTCTCCCGCCAATTTTTTTTTGGTAATTTGAAACAGCAAACTTCCCGTTGGCTAAGATAAGATGTTATGTCAGCAATTCTTGTACAGCCAAGAGCATTAAGCATGTCCACAATGTTACTTATAACAGGGAGTAGCACCAACAACATGGAAAGTTTTGACAAAGAAAAATGTTCTTTACAATCACTTGGCAACTGTCACAATTAGAAATTATGAAAATCATTACATTTATATCAATCGTACTTCATTACTTATTAAAATTAAGAACAAATTAATCAAGCGGCAAACATTTATCCACTTGATTCGCTGTCCAAACGAGTAATGCAGTTTCCTGTATGCAACACCGCCTGAAAAACTTGTTTCAATCGTTTCACTTGATTCCACGTCGCTGTTCGTACATACGATGATGTGCTGCCACTCTCCATTTAAATTTTAATTACCACTCAATTTACCTACTAATTAATTATAGCCGGGCTTGTGCGCTGTCAGCAGATAATAAATAATACTTTGTGGTAGCTTCGTGGTTCGTTGAACTCACTTATCGGGCGTGCTGGTGGCGTGAAGTCACTGCAGGATATGCTATTGTTGGATAAATGCATTGTTGGATAATTTTATATAAGAACGTAAAAGTTTTACATACATCTAAATACACCAATTACAGACGAATATCGTGCTGCAATACTAATACTCGAAAACAAAGGCATTGCAATTCGACAAATTTCACTGAAACAGTTCAATGTATTCTTAAGCACCTCTTCACATCTGATATATGAAGCTATTTCCTGTAGCAATTTAGTGCAAAATACGGGAATCCGCTTTGCATACCTACATATAACCTGTATAGAATCTGTATTAGATGCAGAACCGTTCTATAGACGAGGTTGGCAAGAACTTTTCGCACCTTTTCTGCCTCAAATTAATTGGGCGTGAATTGTAGCTCACAAAATCGATTTATACCAAATGTACGGGTGCTGGAACAGAAAAAGCCGCGAACAAAGGTCGAAAAGATCAAAGAACTTTTGCGATCGTATTTAACTATGTCGGGCGATAATTTATAGTCTATGCACGCATCGTTATCTCTTATCGAATTAAATGGAAATTTTGCGCACAGAGGAATCACATTCGGATATTTTTTCCTCTCTTTAAATAAACGGATAAATGTGACGGCTTAGGGGAAAATGGTAGTAGTATTCTACAGCACAAAAGGAATCAATAATTAGTGCCCTTGCACATCCAGTATTTCCAATTTTTCAACTTCATAAAAACAAAACAAAACGAAGAACATGTATTTGAACTGGTGCAGTACAGTTATAGATCAGGCAACATGCCAAGATTAAGTCATTAATCGGTGCCTTAAAAACATTTTCAGAGCCTTCAATAAGATCTCCCAAATTCTACTTTTGCCCAATGCTCACAACCAGTTCCACAGGTACATATATAAAATTCCGATTTTGATTGTTATTCCATACTTGTAATAAATTTGTAATTCCTTTATTGGTCTGACCCAATGAGCCTGTAGAATGGTCAGCCAGATCACCTAATCTTACACTATTGCATTTTCTTTTGCTTCCTTACAAGAGTTGCACTGAAAAATTGTTGAAGAATGCCAACGAATAACAGAAATGTTGCCAAATGTCAGGAGAGGATTTCGATCAAAATTTAAGAAAGTAAAATCCAGGCGCTATCATGGTAATCCACCAAATCTGTTCTAAATTATAAAAAAAATCAAAAACTGTCTCACGTAAAAGACGCACGAATTTTGGCCAATTTGGAATGGGGTTGCTCATTCTACAGAAGATAAGGTCGAGATTTTTGCCGACCATCTAGAAGGTCTTTTCGCCGGGATCTCTGGTCAATCTCGATGTGAATAGGTATACCATGTCACTATGAGCACAGACCCTTTACATGGACACGCTGTATAAGTGCCCCTAGAGTGCAGCCCCTCGGCCCCTAGGGAGGTCGGCCCCTAAAGCGCAGCCCCCCGGGTGTGCGGCCCCTTTAGGTTTTAAGGTGGTGTTACGTGGTTTTGAGGTGGTTTTTCGTTCCGAACTCCCTGGGGGCCGAGAAGCTGCGCTCTAGGGGCCGACCTCCCTGTGGGGCCGAGGGTCTGCGCTATAGGGAGCCCGTATACAGCGTGTCCATGTAAAAAGTCTGTGCTCATAGTGGCATCATCCGGCCCTTTACACCGCGAGGTTGTCTCAGTGGTCGACAATATTCCTTTCGAACGCGGTGAAGTCCTCCCTCCAGTTCCAGGTGAGGACGGCATCGCGAATACCGCATTAAAGCGATTGCCGCCGAATGCCATAAACGCTCTCGTTATCATCCTGAATGCCATACGTCTATATAGTCTAAGAACCTTCCCGTCTATCTGGAAGAGAGCCGATGTCGCTCCTGAAGCCCCGCAAATTCCCTCCAGTTACAGATTCATAAGCCTGCTATCCAATCTCTCGAAGATAACAGAAGCAGCTGTACTCGACAGGCTTTGCGACGCTGTTAGCGAGGCGAGTATCCTTCCTGACGAGCAACTCGGCTTTCGTCAAGGCATATCGACCGATTTCCAGCTGCTTGGGCTCACGGAGGAGGTGTGGGATGCTCTTGAGCAACGACATTCGACTAGCGCAGTATTCTTGGATTATTCACATGCGTTTGAGAATCAACTTATTCAACACCTCGGTGAGCTAGACCCGCCACGTGTCGCAACGAGACGGATTCTGGAGGACGCCTGAGCACTTTGCCACCGTCACCAGGATCCCACGCCCCAAGCGGCTAGAACCGCTCAACTAATCAAGCACCAAAAAGGTTTAAGGACCAAATGGCCCAAACTTGGCGAAAGTGAAGACCTCGTGCCAATTTTGGGAAATTTGAAAACCTTGATATCTGATTTATTTGCCATGCTTGGTTGCCATGGTTTGATTGACACCAAATTCGTGGTTTAGATCTCGGAACGGTTGATAACTGCAGACCTGGTGATTTAGGTAATGCAGAAGATGATGTAAAATCTGGAAATCTGAGCTCCACTGAACGTTGAATGTTTGTCTGAATATTTTGTGGTCTCCGAACTGTACTTCTGCAACTATTTTTGAATAATTAATCCAGCTGGGGAGTGGCAAGGTGTTCCATCTAAGATTGAGTCTAGTATATTCTGCAGAAATTGAAGGCACTGAACGCTAACTATGTATGTGATTTGAAAAGAAAATACTTCAATGAAAGAATTCCACAGTTTCCTGTAAAATGTGGTGTTTTCTTATGAGGGGATCCTTGACGGACTACCCGTGTCTGGCTATATGACATGTCTACTAATGGCATTACTTCAGAGGGAAGCTAGATTTTGTTAGAGCGTGCTTCCTTCGTTAATCAGCCTTAATCTTTACCTGTACTTCACTCTTCTATTTCTCCATGATGCGCCTTATCCACCTGGCTACTGCTCCCCAGTCATTCTCGCTCCTAAGCACGTTGGTAATTACGTTGTCCGTTGTAAGAGTCCCTACTGTTTTCTCTATTTGCTGCCCCTCTGTTGTCCACATTGGGCACATTGTGGTGGTTATGATTGCTCCAGTACCGATAATTCTGCGTTGGCATCATGCCATTCACGTGAAAAATCGTTTTATTCGAAATGAATGAAGATGGCTGCTATGAGATCGAAAAAACAACAAAATAATGGATGCAACCGTTTAGCCTGTGGTGGTCATTTTAGGATACACTGTATATACATACCTTTGCACTCCAATAGTTCTTTATTCGTTTTCGTCTCTAATGTGGGTGGTGATTCCCTTGAAGCCATGTATGTTAGTGGCAAAACGAGGAAATAGAAATTGCGATATGCTATTAAACATATGAAGAAATGTGTACCGCAAAGGTCGTTTAACGAATATTAGACTGAATAGAAATTCTTACGCTGTTGTTGGATAGCGGTCCCTTTGTAACGTCAGCCCTCACTGTATTCACATAGCATACAAAATACCAACCGCATGCTTTCCATGTTTCATGCCTTTATATATTACCTTGTCAACTATCGTTCTCTTCATCCGTACATTGGCGGATAAAGTTCTGAATATTACACCCACACACGTTTATGAATAATATAAACGAAGCGGGCGCGTGTTCTAGGCATATAATTTCATACGGGTTTGGTAGTTTCTCGCAATTTCTAAGTTATATTGGAAGGAACCCACGTTAATGCGCTCTGTTCTTCACCTCCATGCCATCTCAGCGACAATATTCGACCCTCATCCAACGAGCCCGGTATAAATGCAAGAGGACTCCGGTTGGTTGTCCTCCCTATCTTCGCTACTCGTCCTCCCCCTACATTCACGCTCGTGTGACACTCCTTCGCCTTATCTTAAACGATATTTGTTCCTTAATGTTCAATCGGAGAAAGACAGGCGTATGCGGGAGGGTGACAGAGCTTTTATTTATTTACTCCGTGGATAGGCTTTGTCTCATGGGAGGTGGAAGACCGTTATTAAGTTCAAGTTTCTGATAACGACGTTTAACCCGGGCCCGAAAAAAGAAACGCGCGGCCCACTTCTCCCCGTGCGCTGTCTATTACAACGACGCTTTTTTTTCCACCCGTCCATCCTATAAGTGATTTATTAGTTTTTCTGTTGGGGAACACCTTTGGCGAGGTAAAATTTAGTATCGTTCCACGGTCTCTCTGCTGTAAACAGCCGGGATAAATCAATATGGAATGGCGCCACCAGGGTGGCAGCGGGTCGTGTAATTCGTCGACTAGGAAACTCGATTTTGTTGCCTTTTATTTTAAGCATCTCGATTGGGAAATCGAAGCATTATTGTAGTTGATCCGGTTGACGTCAAGCTCGTTATGGGATTTGTCAATGCTTTGCGTAGCTGCTATGCGTACAGCAGCTGCAGATGATTAGACAACCAGTGGGATTCAGTTAACGTTTGTTGTGTCAATTACTTGAGGATACCATCAGCAGTGATACCCTCACGGTGGATGGTACGGCATTTGCAAATTTAGGAAGGAATAATAGCTTTTTTTGGATTACAATTTTAAATTATTTTGTTTTCCCACATTTACTGATAAACATTTTGAAAACGATGTCGACTTTCATTGGTAGCTTTAAATTGGTCCTGTCTCTGGACTGGTTACATTCCCAGCGTTCTTGAAAATCTGCTTTAGGTCCAAATTTCCAGACCATGCTTTTAAGATTTTCATTTGACGGTAGGGAAAAATCTTTATGGATACCGTTGTTTGGGATCAATGGCGACGGTGGTGCGGAACTCTCCAATTGGCCTATCCACTAAAACTCGCTCTCCTTCACCCAGAAAATCTTTGGAACCACTATATTGCATATCATCGGAAAATTTGAGGTTGCCTTTTGTATGCTTGTTTACTTCAGTTCACTGCCTCTCTGTCGATCATAACCTTGGTGATAATACTGTGAATGCTACTCCAGTTCGAACGGGTCTTTATCATTGACCTATTCACGCTCCATCTCAAGGCAAGTGAAGAAGTGGGTAATGTAATAATCTACCCTTCTATGCTTGTAACCAATCCAAGGAGCTATATCAAATATCAGGGTCTTTTACCAGGCCGCCGACGTTTGAAGTCTTCCCCATGTTTTGCCATCTCTTGATTGTCGCTCTTCGATCTTCTAGCTTCACTTCTGCAAGGCCTCTATCTTTGGATAAGAATATCCTGGATTGTTCTTCCGCTAACAAGGAGACTGGTGGTATCCCAGCAATTACTTGCTCTTTTTTGGTGGAACCAGACTTCTGCCTCTTCGTGGTCCTCAAAAAAAATGGCCTTCTTCGAAAAAAATACGAGCCTTACACTTCAAATTCGGTACGAGCGAACTAAACTCCCACATGAAACCTGTGAAATGGTCTACAGTGAAATCCTTGAAGATTTTTTTGTTGCCCAGTACCGGATTTTTTGTTTTCACTAAAAACATCTGATATATCCGGTACCAGGGTCTTCGACCACGCCGCCGACCTTTCAAGTCTTTCCCATATGTTCTGCTATCTCTTGATTCTCGCTCTTCGATCCTCCAGTTTCACGTCTACGAGCCCTTGGTATAAGAATATCCTGTATTATTCTGCTGCTAACAAGGAGACCGGTGGTATCCCAGCAATTACTTGCTCTTTTTTGGTGGAATCAGACTTTTGCCTCTTCATGGCCCTCAAAAAAAATGGCCTTCTTTGAAAAAATACGAGCCTTACACTTCAAATTCAGTACCAGCGAACTAAACTCCCACATAAAACCTGTGAAATGGTTTTCAGCGAAATCCTTGAAGATTTTTTGTTGCCCATTACCGGATTTTTTATTTTTATTAAAAATATCTGATAAATGAAAGTGGGTCTGATCCGTTACGAAGAATGTTCTGCGGAATATTCGCCAACACGAATAAGTTCAAATTGAAATGATTCTAAATCGATTAGATAAGCTACCTCTGCCAAACTTTAACGTAAAATACGTTGTTATTGTTGCGGCGTACACAGAATGATTTAGCAAACTATTGGAGCGATTAAAAAGCTCTGAGTGATTTTCCAATCAGCCGGGGGCTTTGCAAAGCGACGGCACCCATTAAACTAACTACGATTTTTCAATTAGCCTACGATAAATGCATCGTTTAATACTCTGACATTCTGATCCTTCTATTTTAAGGACGAATAGCCAACATATTTACCAACCAACTTGGAAAATCCTGCCACCTCTCAAATTATTTGACGTAGAAAAGCTGAGGACCTGCTTTTTATGACCGGAATTACTTAAGTGAACTGTTCTCCGTCAAGTATACATTCTTTTTTCGTGTTGCCACCCGAGGACAAAAAATAAAAGCGAAAGTGTCGGAGATTCAGAACGGAAAGCGGATGTCCAGCGCTGTTTGTGTGTTTCTCCATTGTATTTCGAATAACATGCGGAATACGATAAACTGGACCCGCTCTCCTTAATAGTGCTCGAACAAAAACCCCGTTACCGGGGCTAAGCCGTCCGGGAACACAAAGAAAACTCCGTCCTCTTTAAACATCGTTCCCGAACAATTTCCAAGTCCAAAGAAAATACACTACGTGTTTACCGTGTTTTGTGCAAATATAGCAGATGTATGGGTAAAATAAATATGTACGTGTTTCTTTATATCGTGCTTGTACAGCGATGATACTTTCTTGATTAAAGTAGTGTTTCTGTTTGCAATGTGATTGACCTCTACGTTTCTGAAACGAGGGCTGTTACGCAATATGTAGCTCCATTTTGGTCTTTGCATTAATCTAATGATGGATTTTTTGTACTGCTTGTATTGCGTCAAGCTTGTAAGGAAGTCTATTAATTACTGATAAAATGTAACATCAGAGATATGGCCAAAGTAGTAAGTGCTGTACATGACAGAGATTTTGATTTCTATCTGACAGAAAGTAGATTGTTTTATAAAAATTGTGCAAAAAATTCTAGCACAGTACAGTGAAACCTTTATTGTTCGACGTCGAGTTAACTAATTTTTTTCTATCGTCGAGCATGTTAGCTTATTTAAACTAGAATCAAACTTTTTCAATGATAAATCTACTAATCGATGAAACTGGTCTTCATTTCTGGGTTTTACGTGAAAAATTTTCGTGTAGCAGATAATGCAAGAACTAGAAGAGTAGGAGTTTAAGCTGCTTTAGTTAGTTAGGCTTGCTTGCGTGTGAGAAACAGGACCAGGGGTGGGGTGCGGCCGAAAAAAGAATTGTTGGCCAAGCCCTTTTTGATTTTTAAAGTTTCAGGTTTTTACAAAAACGGTTCCAAATTTTTAGCCTTCTTCCATTAGAGACGAAATAATTGGGAGAAACGAAATTTTACGACACCCCACCCCCCATTCTCTCTCTCTCCCTTCCAGTCACCCTCCGTCCCCCTTCTGACACTCAAAATTTTAAAACTTGTTCCATTGAAATAATTTAGAAAAACAAGATTTTGGTGAGTTTCTCTAGATTTCAGCCTATTTTACCATGCACAGTTTCTGAAATAATTCAAAATAGAGGAATTTCATCAGCTGAAACTGATTTTGTTTTTCTTCTACGTTAGCTGTGCCCTCTTCAAAATTTTATGAAAAATTTACGATGACTTAGGGACGTTTTCTACAAATGAAGGGTGTCTTTATAGGCCATCGTTTTTTCGAAATTCGGAAAAATTTTGGTCAACCGTTTTTTCGACATTTTTCAAGTTATTTCAGGTTTTTATAAAAATTGTTTCAAATTTTTAACCTTTCACCATAAGGTTGAAATAAAAATAATTGGGAGAAAGGAAATTTTACGAGGTCTCCTTTTCTGCCATTCAACATTTTAAAAATTGTTCCACAAAATAATAATAATAATAATAGTGCCTTTATTTCCAATCTAATACAAATACATATGTAGTATAGATTACATACATAAAACCAAAAATAAAACAATATAATAATTGGAAAATGGCGGGTTTCAGCCATGGAGCGCGAGCAAAACGCACCATGACTGCTCTTCCAACCAACCAGTAAAAAGTACCAGATATCACCAACAAAACAAGATAATCCAGAAATGTACGGAAATATTTAACAAACAATGACTAATACAAGAAAAAGACAGGAAAGAAAGAAGGAAGGAAAGAATAATTTACACAAACAAAATTTTGCTGAGTTGTTCTCAATTTCTTCTATATTTTTCCAAATCTTCAGACTTCTACCATGTACCATATGAGTCATGAACTAATTCAGAAAAGGGCAATTCCACTAAGTGAAAGTTTGGCACAATGTAGAGCAAATCTAGCCCACCCTGGAACAATATTCAGAATTTTGAACAAAAAAGCGGAACCGGATCATGGCCAACATCAGTTTAGAGGAACGTGGAAAAAATTGTAGGAAGTTCTTGACGCATATTCAATAAAGTATTGAGTCTTCATAGTACACCATGTTTCTGCCAGGAAAATTGTTGAAAACCATCATTGTAATTGCACTAAAAATTTTATGAACAAGTGAGCGACCAGTTGGGGACACTTAATGTATATGAAGGGTGGCTTCATTGGCCGAAGCTGCGTCATGGTGCAATACAGTGTTGCTAAAGCTTCTCTCCTCTCGCTTTTTGTGTTAGATCAAGTCAAGTCATCAAAAGTTTCCAAAGTCAGATATACACAGTCTAGGATTAGGCTTAGGTTTTCTGAAAAAGGCCACTTACACCTGTGTAGCGCTTTAAGAAGTTGAAATCGCCTGCTGAAGAAGAGAGAGACATCACAGGAAATATGTTTCCAGCTTGAAAGGACAGAAAAGGAATTCAATTTTTTCTGCCCATAAAGTATTTGAAGATAGAAGAACACGTTTAAAAAACGATAGAAGAAGATTTGGCAATTTTTGCAATCAAGCATAATGGAACCAGAGAGCCACAGCTAGTTCTAGACTTCTTCTAGTATTGTGGACAAAAATGGGATCAAACTCAGAATACTTAGCTTGGCACCAACCAAAATCCAAAAATCTTAACTTCATTTTATCTAAACTTACCCCAAAAAGACTCCAACACGAAACTGAGGTACAATATGATTGGAATCAACGGCACAGTGACGCAATTACATGAAATGATGGTCCAAATATACTTAGTCATCTACTTAAGAATTAGTAAGTGCTATGAAGTAACATCATTGGAATGGCTCATACTTTGATTATATTGGAATTTATCAGAAATATATATTCGTATTGTTTGGATGACAATTGTTCATATAGCCAACATACTTTGGTTAGAACTAAGGAAGAGCTAGCAGCCTTTCTAGTCATCGTTCCTGTTTGCCCCATCCAGTACCAACTTTAGTTTTTTGATGAGTAAATTTTAAGCACTTTGCGGTCAAGACCACCATCTTAAACATTCATAAATTTGAATGCTTATAACTCTTACTTTTTACAAACACCCAATGTGCACAGCTAGTTCTGGACCTCTACTAGTATTATGGACAATAATGGGATCAAACTTAGCTAGGCGCCCACCAAAATCCAAAAACCTTAACTTCATAAATAATAATTGAAAGTATGATTGTTTACCCAACAAAAAATGCTTTTGAATACATACTTGAAACACCTATAAGTAAACCTAAACCAAAGAAGGACCAAAAAATCCAGATAAGAGGAGGTTTGCTGTAAAACGACACAAAACCAGTTACCAATCAACCATCCTGTCCTGGAGTTGGACTACTTAGAAAACAATAATCGTCAATGGACCAGCAGTTTAGCAGAAGGTTGAGGAATACATCTAAGTATTATCAGATCAGGTTAAATGCAGTTTAATCGTGGCAAAATTCTAAAGGCTGATGCTATAAACTATGATATTTAATATTTAGTACAAATTTGCAAAAACTAATATGTCAAGGCAACTCACACCATTTGGCCAACATTAGTTTTAAACTATTAAAATTCAAACCGATTCCCATACATTATTTCCCGTTCAAATATCCAATAACCAGCATATCTAACGCGACTACTTCTGTAAATCATCCCAAGCCAATGCAAGATTGAATTTCTTAGAAGCGCAGCTTCGGCCCCTGTGTAAATCAGCAAATAGCGCGAGCTAACAGCTTGGATTTGGCAGATACGGCGAGGTACCAACATCGTATACATATACCTCGCAGTTTCCCGAATCGAGGACCGCGCGCAAACCTTCCCCCCCAAGTAGGATAATCAATTAGACGAGAGAACGGAGAGTGCAGAAGATAATGCACGGGCTTTTCGTAGGTATTTCCCCAGACGGGGATGAACCTTTCGAAGTGATTTATCGTGTTTGCATCATTCCCCGGTGTGGTGGAGGGAGGTGGTATCACCGTTCGGGAAGTGGAAAACATTGCGGTTCACCTGAACCGTATCTAACAACTCGAGGCACACGAGCAACAGTCTGTCTCTTCTCGCTTTACTCTTTTGCCTCTTCTTGACATCGAACCCGGAATATATAAATTGCAGTTGGTGGTATTCGATTAATAATTATTGCTGTCTCGATGTATTGATGCTGGGGGAAGCTAAATTAGTGGGGAAATCTGATTTAACAATTTTTTAACATTATGATTGGAATTATTTGCACTTTTATTAAAGGATGTACAGTCTGTTTCAAATTAAATGCGAATCGAGGATATTGTTTGCAGTTACCCGGTTCGCGGTGCTGTATTGTGGGTGATCTACACTTTTTCATACATAGTGATGCGTAGTTCATGATTTTTGACGTCTAACATTCACGTAATATCTCAATTTATACTTTAGCTATATTGGTTTTTATTATTTTAAATGCAATATATGTAATTATCGTCATTTATAATGAGTCAAAACATCGATAAAACACAAAGTATTGTGAAATATATCGTGCAACTGCACGTATTTGAAGGTAAACTTGAAAACTAGATATATTCTTGGTTAATAAAAGTAGAAAAAGTATTTGCTGTAGTCTCATTATTATAATTTCAAATACATACTACGTAACACTGTTGATTTGTAATATATTTGATTACCGTAACGATCGAAGAGAGAATTATAGAGCTTCTCCGTTGGAAAACCTATGTTATTATTAATTATTATTAAAATTAAACATTTCGTGTAGGTATCTGTTAAGAGATAGTGGTCTTCTGAAGTAGCTTGCTTAAATGCGGAATAATATTGTATTAGAAAAACAGCATGCGGATATTTCAATTGGGAATCGCTGACACGTCATCCTTTAAAATCTCGAGTACCTACATAAATAGTAGCTTCTTTCTGGTTACGCACAAAAGAATGCTTGCGTAGCATTTTCATATTATATAGAAATGCTATTATTTTATGGTGTTGAGAATGGATATCTTTAATAATCAAATTTGGCGTTTGATGTTTTTGTATATTGACTAAAAATAATGAGATGAAGCCTTTTTTTTTAAATAATACTTGGGATAAGCTCCATACAAAAATGTTTATGGAATTATATATTATGTTAAACAAGAAAAATTATTTTTGTATTTAAAACTCCGGATCATGCAATTATATAAGTGTATGTGTGCAGTACTATTCGCTTTTAATTTTAGAGAAAATTATAAATAATAGATCTGGAATGTATCTATTCGGCTACTCCCAGGATTTATTTCGCATTAATGGTAAACAAAAGCAATTATATGTCACACATGATAAAGATACTCTCCACTGTTGGGACACAGTATACCTTTGTTTACCAGAAACAATTTGATTATAGACTGCGTAGTGTTTTATATATTATTTAGAAATAGAACGGCTTTAAATTGGTATTTCTCTGATTTTAACATTTTGTTCGGAAAGCTTGAAGGGAATTTTACTGTAGACAAACTTTATTTACATATCTGCCAGGATACACAGATAGAGGTATGTTCGTTTCAAAACCAAATGTCGTCGAAGCCGCCCATGACGTCAGTGCGAGACAAATTACATATGAAATTCATTTCAATAGAGGTTAAAATCGCTGGTTTCGTAGGCGGGATTTGTATTTTACAATTAATGCTTCGCAATGACATATGCATAAGATGCGCGTCGGCATACCTCTATCTGTGTATCCTGATATCTGCCTAAAATAGTACTTGCGGCGTCTTTGTAATATTTGTGGCAGATGTAAATTGGAGACAGAAGATTCTATATTGTCCACTTAATACCATATGTGAGCATACAGTTTCCAGGGCGCAGAGTTTTACTATTTTTTCTTAAGCTGTAGAAATTCAGGTGTTAAGATTCAGCCTTATAATTAATCAGCAGACGAAGAAAAATGCCGCGTCTTCTCCGACAAAAAGCTATTTCGACAGAAGATAAAGCAAAATTAAACGCACTGCTGCAGATAAATATAGCAATAGCCGCCATTGCCGATAAAGTTGGTTTTTCATCAGAAAAAATCACATTGTCCCAATTATGACCGATATTTGTTTGAGCAAAGGCCAATCTACAGTTTGCGTGCCTTGGCGTGAAATTTGGCTTTTGGGCAGCATGTCGACTCCACAAGCCTGCGTCTCTCAATCGTCTCCATACAGTTTGCCGAGAACAATTCAAATTTAAACGCTGACCAACAGTTCTTGTGGAAGTAAATGGATGCTCGTCAATAAAATTTCTTATATTAACCAAATCTTCATCAGCGACAATTCGTTTTCTCCCGCAATTATTCTTGCGTTTGTTAGCGAATGGATTCTGCTCTTTCTCAAGTTTCTGTTGCCAACGGTATACTTATGATACCTCTAGATAGGGACAAAATTCAGCATTGCATAAATGCTAAGTAATAAGTAGTACTAGGACGAAGAAGATAGTAACACTGTTGATTTTTCACATGGCTTAAGGAAAACAGTAAAGGAAAAACTTTTGTGTAAGACCTTTGTCAGCACATATTCTCATCTACTGACCTTCCGACCATAACCTATGTTACGCCGCACCGGTTATCCACCCGGTTAATCAATTTGAATGAAACCGGTTCAATATTTGTGAATGAAGTACTGCTTATATCATTGCATGAGGAACTACAAAAGACTATTATTTACTGATAAACCAACTTCATCGGCAATTGCGGCTATTGCTATATTTCTCTGCAGCAGTGCGTTTAATTTTCCTTTATCTTCTGTCGAAATATCTTTTTGTTGGGGAAGACAGACACGGCATTTTTCTTCGTCTGCTGATTAATTGAAAGGCTGAATCTTAACACCTGAATTTCTACATCTTGAGAAAAAATAGTAAAAGCTTGCGTCCTGGAAACTTTATGTTCAAAAATATTATTTAGTGAACAATATAGAATCCTGTGTCTCCAATTTACATCTGCCACAAATATTACAAAGACGCCGCAAGTACTATTTTAGGTAGACAAATAAAGTTTGTCTACAGTAAGACTTCCTTCAAGCTTTCCGATCAAAATGTTAAAATCAGGGAAATACCAAATTAAAGGCATTCTATTTCAAAATAATATATAAAACACTACGCAATCAATAATCAAATTGTTTGTGGTATACAAAGGTATATTGTGTCACAAGAGTGGAGAGTATCTTTGTCATGTGTGACATATAATTGTTTTTGTTTACCATTAATGCGAAATAAATCCTGAGAGGAGCCGAATAGCCGAGATCTATTATTTATAATTTTCTCTAAAATTAAAAGCAAATAGTACTGCACACATACACTTATATAATTGTATGATCCGGAGTTTTAAATACAAAAACAATTAGTCTTGTTTAACATAATATATAATTCCATAAACATTTTTGTATGGGACTTATCCCCAAATATTATTTAAAAAAAAGGCTTCATCTCATTATTTTTAGTCAATATACAAAAACATCAAACGACAAATTTGATTATTAAAGATAGCAATTCTCAACACCATTTTAAAATAATAGCATTTCTATATAATATGAAAATGCTACGCAAGCATTTTCATATTATATATTTTGTGCGTAACCAGAAAGAAGCTACTATTTATGTAGGTACTCGAGATTTTAAAGGATGACGTGTCAGCGATTCCCAATTGAAATATCCGCATGCCGTTTTTCTAATACAATATTATTCCGCGTTTAAGCAAGCTACTTCAGAAGACTACTATCTCTTAACAGATACCTACACGAAATGTTTAATTTTAATAATAATTAATAATAACACAGGTTTTCCATCGGAGAAGCTCTATAATTCTCTCTTCGATCGTTACGATAATCAAATATATTACAAACAGTGTTACGTAGTATGTATTTGAAATTATAATAATGAGACTACAGACAATACTTTTTCTACTTTTATTAACCAAGAACATATCTAGTTTTCAAGTTTACCTTCAAATACGTGCAGTTGCACGATATATTTTACAATACTTTGTGTTTTATCGATAACGATGTTTTGACTCATTATAAACGACGATAATTACATATATTGCATTTAAAATAATAAAAACCATTATAGCAAAAGTATAAATTGTGATATTAGATGAATGTTAGACGTCAAAAATCATGAACTACGCATCACTATGTATGA
>SMLS01070374.1:0-22797 GCA_004785975.1 Popillia japonica
TGCAAACAAATCACCAACCGATATGCTTCGAGGAAATAAAGGATTCATTGAAATGTACCAAGTTTCTCCAATTAATTATTTGTTCTAGCTAAATGAACTGTATGCGAGCCACATACATTGTTCACGTAGAAAATTATGGTGCCATCAACCATATCTAAAATATTCAACGACATGATCTATGATGTTGACTAGTCTATAAATTTCCATTCGTGTCTATATATTCTATTAGTAAGTATGATTTTGTGCTATAATCAAATTGCGATTGCTTTCTGGGATGTGAATACGTTGAAATGTATAAACGTTGAAATTCATTATACGCGATAAACGTAGAACTTATACATAACGAGAATAGCTACATATGTACATCCGGAATTGCTCTCTCGCGTGTACGTATTACTAACATTGTTTCAAAATGGTTATCGTTCCGTAGCTTTGTATGATTGTATTTTCTGGTAATAGCCAGAGTTAGTACCTGTAGAACTGTTGTGCGTATATTTTATTACAAAAGTTATCTATTCGTAATACTTCGAAAATATAACTTATATACCTACTGAGTGTTGCAATAAAATTATGTATAAATGTATGTACTTAAGTTATTGCAATATACCTATAGACAATTTGGAATTCAGCGCTCAAATTCAATGCATCGAATACTGAAATACAAGCAACTTACTTCTTGAAAGTTCTCAAAACTTTCTGATGAGGTTAAACTGCGCTTCACAGTTATGCTTTCTTTCAAATTGCTTAACAATTTCTGTGGATGTCTCCAACAAGAAGGGTGAAGTGGAAAGCAACTAGCGTTGTATAAAAAGAAAATATCTGTATAACTTTTCAGTGATATATTTTAAATTATTAATATATAATAGTTTCTATAATAATAATACGGGTAAAAGAGAAAATGCCGGCAGAGTGGGAGACAAGTGTAATAATACTAATATACAAAAAGGGAGACAGTATGGTGTGCAGTAATTACAGAAAAATCACACTCTTGAGCACAGTTAGCAAAATATTAACTCCAATAATTCAAAGAAGGTTAATAAACACCCAGAACATAATAGGGGACTACCAATATAGTTTCCAGAAAGGAAAGTCCGCGATGGACGCAATTCATATAATGAAACAAATAATCAAGAAAGGAAATGAATATAAGATGAGCTTAGACATAATGTTTATAGATTTCAAGCAGGCCTTTGAGTCGATTAATAGACAACAGCTAATGAGAACCCTAGAAGAAATAGGTATACCCACCAATCTCAAAAGATTGATAGAAATGACACTCACTAAGAGCAAAAATACGAACTATCATGGTTGAAACAGAGGAATTCGGAATAAACAAGGGGGTCAGACAAGGAGACGCTTTATCTGCACTATAACACTATTCAACATCATAACAGAGCACATTACAAAGAACCTAAATAAAGGAAATGTCGAAACAAAAGAAACTATTGGACGAAATATATGAACCCATAAAAACAAAGAGTGAACAAATAGGGCAGAAAATAAAGTAAAACAAAACAAAACATATGAAGGATTAGAGGAAGCAAAATAGTTGGATCACTAAAGATTGGAAAAGACATTTTTGAAATTGCAAACAAGTTCAGATACCTAGGTGCAACGTTGTGCAGAACAGAGGATCGAGTAGAAGAAATAAACCAAAAGTTACAACAGGTGAACAGTGCATTCTTCGCAAATAAGAAGACATTGACGAATAAACAGATCTCAAAGTGAACAGAATTCAAAATATACCAAACTCTGTTGAGGCCGATATTAACCTATGCCGCAGAAACCATGGCAATGTCAAAAGAGGGAGAAAAATACTGCTAATCCAGGAGAGGAAAATAGTAAGAAAGATGTTGGGGGTATACGCCGTTGTGGGTAGGATGGTGGATTGGTGTACAAGTAATAATTTAGTATTAAATAACCAAAAAAGCAATATGATTGTTTTTTCATCTAGTACTGCCAATGAATCCCCATATTTAAAACTATATGGAAAATCTTTGGCTCATGAGCAAGATGTTAGATTCCTAGGAGTAACCCTTGACGCTTCACTGCAGTGGACTGAGCACACAAAGATCCTGTTAAATAAATTAAATCAACTTCATTTTGCTTTGTTCAGTATTCGGAAATCGGTGAGCATAGAAGTATTGAAATCTTCTTTGGATGCATTCAGTCAAGGCTATCGTATGGTATAATATTTTGGGGATCTTCTTGTTCATTTGGGAAGGTTTTTGTATTACAAAAGAAATTCATCAGATGTATGGTAGGTGCTTGTTATTCTACTCCATGCAAACCTTATTTCAAACAATTGAATATTTTGACGTTGCCGTGCCTGTACATATATAACTTACTAATATTCTTTTTTAAAAATAAACAAAACTTTAAATCCAACAACGAAATTTCAAATTCCATGTGCACACGTCACGATTATAATTTATCAGTACCCAAACATAATCTAACGTTAACAGAAAAAGGGCCCAGCTACACAATAATAAAGGTATTAAACAAATCACCAATGGATATTCGCAATAGACAACATCTGCATTCCTTTAAAACAGCTTTAAAATCTTATTTATTGCACCATGCTTTTTACAGTCTAGATGAGTATTTCTGTGTTTGATCGTGACTGTAACTATTGTATTGTGTTGGTTTTATACCTATGTGCTGTAATTGACTGTAGCGATAGGTATATATTGCTTGTGTTTATATTTTTACTTGTATGTATATTATTTTGTGTATGATTATTTATATGACAATTGTCGATGTCTGTAACTTGTCTGACAAATATGACAAATAAATGATAATAATAATAATAATAATAATAATAATAATAATAATAATAATAATAATAATAATAATACCGCTGGAAAATGGAGTGTATAAAAGGCGAACCAATAAGGAAATAATGGAAGAACTGGACGGAAAAAACATATTAGGACATATAAAAATGTTAAGGATAAAGTGGTTGGGACACACATACAGGAGGAACATGTAAGAGCGTTGACAGAATGACGATGGACGGGAGAAGGGTGAGAGGCAGACGAAGAATAAGATGGATAGATGAAGTGGAAGAGGATCTGAAGAAGATGGAATTCAAGACGGATGAAAGTCGATAGCACATGATAGAAAAGAATATAGAGCAATAGCTACGAAAGCAAAAGAGATCGCCTGGAGGAACTGAAGTTCCGGGCCTGATCCAGTCAATAACAGGATTTGGAAACTCGGTTAGGCTAGCTGGCAAAGCTCATTTCGGGGCCTAGAGCCATATGTATATATAAGTTTTTAACAAATTAAGTTAATAACAAAAAATAAACGAAATCTAATTGCTTAAAGGATGGAATTTAGTCCGCCCAAAACCAGTTACGGCAATTGCTTACCTGCATTTTGTTGTAAGATTACCAACCATTCCTCCAAATTGTACCTAGCATTCTGTAACAATTCTGTCTGAATCGCACCATAATATTGCATTTTAATTCTTGTAAGGTTGTTGATAGCCTTCTAAATACTAAACTTTTTAAATAACACCACTGCCAGTAATCCGTTGGGTTAAGATCAGCTGATCTTGTTGGCCATAATTCAGAATAAAATGTTGTACTACCTCATATTTCACAAATATTCACTGGATCTCTTGGTGCCGAAGTAGAACTCTAGATCACTATCACCCACAGGACACCAAACACTTGGACACAGTTTTATTATCGCCTTGATAATGACAGCATTGCTGTCGAAACGCGTTGGCATTTATCCAAGTGTTTGGTGTCCTGTGGGTGATAGTGATCTAGAGTTCTACCTCATATTTCCATAAAATACGGGATAACCATTCAGGTTTAATTTTCAGCTGAGCCATTACTTGCAAAAAAAAAATCGTAGCTAGTAGCCAAATCTGCTTCCTTTAATTCAAATCTCATTTTCACTTTATATGGATACGTTTTTACAATTTTGCGCGATATGCTATCATTTGCATATCGCATTTGCTCTGCTGATTTCTAGTTGAGTATCTTTGGTTATGTCCTTATTTTAATGAAGAACCTCTGCAACTGGGATATTACTAAATCTAGGCCTTCCTGATCTTGGAAGGTCAGTTACAGATAGTGTTCTTTCAAATTTTTGTATCAAATTGCGATACTCTTTCATTGGGCACAGCCCCGAATCTCGTGCGAAGTTCTCGTAATCCAGCAGTGAAATTTCTGCCGCATTCATAATCACACTAAACTAAACCAATTCTTACTTGTAAATCCATGATATTACAGTTTGAGTTGTTTCACCTATACGTTTCCTTGAATGTTAATTTCAAAATAAAACTCCAAATTGAATGAATTAGTTTTAATCCGAGCATGCACGCCTAAAAAATTTACAAATACAGTAAAATCTCATTTTTCCAGCAATTATATTTCGTTTATTTTTTGTTATTAGTTTAATTTGTTAAAAAATTATAATAATTTAGAATACATCTTTTACTTTATGTTAGGAATAGAAGAAAGCACTGTTTATGTAATTAGGAAAACTCATTAGACATTTAGAAACTGACTTTTGAACTGGCTCACAGGTGGCGCCAATGGAACGGCACTTTACATTATTGAAGTATACCATACTTCCAAATTTATTTTACAAATTGAAAGCTACCAATGTTTGTGCTATTCAAAATTTCTAATAATTACACACGTTGGTTTATAATGAATTACTCTTCAAATTAGTCGGTCTTTGCAGAACTTAAATGAATATAAGATATGCCCAATTAAGCCATTTCTAAATGCCATTAAATATGTGATTTCTGATTATTTGGCATGTATCAGAAAAGCTAATTAGTAGTCATTGGTAATGCTTTTCAGTATTTCTATCTGAAACTTTCCAAAGTGCATGAATTATGTGTACCAATTACTTTATAAACGGAACCTAAACAGAAGGTTAAAAACAACATAGAAGCCGTCACAGAGGTTATATAAAAGGTAAAAAATATTCAGAAATATCCTATTTTAATAACCGTAATGAGAGACTATTTTTACACCGCGAACATTATCGTTATACCGTCGGCCAAATTGAAACAGACACTTGCAAACATTATCAACATATATCGATTTTGCTATCGTCGTTGTGTGGGGTCGCGGTGTTATATTACACAACCGAACGCCCTTATATTTGCAATGCGGAAAAACTCTGCGAGCACGCGATGCGAAAAGGAGAAAATAAGCGAAAAATAAACAGCGAAGCAGCAGATTTAATTTTAATTGCTGTAAAATGTTTCGCGTTAGAAAAACGTCGGAATAATATTTAATAAAGGTGGCTGCAAGAAATGGAAAAGTAAAATATAGTCTCCGTGAAACGTCGGCCATATTTTTTTCAATTACGGTAAAATTGTATCCGGGGCAATTAGCGAAATAGAATTGCATAGGTAAAAACGCAACTTCAAAATGCAAAGTATGCAAAGTATAGAAGTAACTAAGATAGTTTATTTTAATTATGTAGTTTCAAAGCAATAATCTCCTTTTGCCTGGAAAATAGCTAAAAATATTAGGGACTTGTGTGTTGGCAAGTAAAATTGCTTTTATTAGTTGTGCTTTGAATTAGTTTGTCAAGAATGCGGTTCTTTTTCTCACGGCAGTTGGATTAACTTAAGTTTTATTGCTAATAAGCTTGTAATTTGTTTTATTAAAATTGGTAAACTATTATAAAATTGTATACAGAAGTATGTACAAAGGACTATTTTCAAATAAAGCTGATTTACGACTGGGTAAAACATAGATATGATTATGTATTTTATTATCCAATGCCAAGCCTATGGTTATAAAAAAGTTGTTCTATTCAAATTTAATCCCCTCATGTCTTCCTGCTTAAATACATTTCGACACAATTCGACTCTGTTCGCTTTACAACTTTCTACTACTTACTACTTTCTTTTGGTATATCAAAACCTTATTGAAATCTATTTCACAAGGGAGCACCAAGCAGTAATAAAATGTCCCACCTATCCATCCATGTTCCATTCGCACATTAGCATTACCCTCTAAATTCCTGATTCGAGTCACATTTTATATACATAGTTTAGCTAACAGAGTAAGGTACTTAACATCGTATCCTCTTGAAAGATTTAAACGGATAGCGCCCCTATTCTTTGCAAAATTCCAGACGAGTAGCTGCTTTATCCACGGCATGTGCATACAGAATTGGTGCGATCATAAAATCCAGTTGATCATAAGAGACGTATGGTTTCTCAGCAGATTTTGACACAATAATGCCGAAGACCTCTTTTTTACGAATGAGGTCTACGAAAATCCCTATGCTGTAACGGAATTTGGATATCAGTCACGGTTTTCGGTGAGGTGCGTGTTGTAGGCGACAAGTTTCTATGTCCTCTACTTTTAGAAAACTGATTACATGCTTACAAAACTTTCTGCGGAACACAATGTAGGTAGTATGCTGAATTTAACGCTTAATTTACGGCAAGGTGTTTGTGGGTTCCAGGACACACCAAAATAAAAGGAATAGAAATAACAGATAATCTCGCTAAGAACGGGGCTAGAACCTTTTCTGCAGGATAAGTATCAGTGTAATACTGGAGAAGCTCAAATGTGAAATAGAGTAGAGAAAATCCAAATACTGGGAGAATCTCCATTGTACGAGGCAAGCTAAAACTCTTCTGGTAACATAACCCAATGAGATCCTTAGACCATTGTAAAGTGAACAGACACCTAAGCAGGGTCGGAATAACAAAAGTTGCTGAATGCAGATTTTGTGAGGAAGAAGATGAAACATCCAACCTTCTACTCTCAAACTCAAAATAGGGGGCACAATAGATCTTTCAGGTCGCAGCGTATCATCACACTAACACCATACATACATACATTGGAGAATTCTAAATTATCAGAGTAAGCAAAGCTTAAAATTTAGACACTGGTGAATGCTTCACACAAGCAGAAAAATTGGAATAAATTTTTGGTAAAGGATATACTAATATAGACGATAACAATTTGCAATATTGAACCAGCTCCACTCCACATGGTGATGCTTTCTAATGACATATGTACATACATACCTCAAGCATGTACACTTGTTTGACATTTCTGAATTTTTAATGTAGTTACACTATCCAAACAGTGATCATATACCTCATTCCAATGATTAATGTAAGGCATTACGAGGCCCTCAGAGAGTTGTTTCTTTTGTAATTTTTCATGAAATAGTGATGATGTCGAATTATGATGGATGAATTAGAGTTCAAAGACAGTCTACCTGTAATTGGCACCAAACGATGGCTGCCTTTCAACATAGTCCCCAGGAATACTTATTCAACTACTAATTGATTTAATTCTCTAGTATAAATTCTCTTCGGTGCATCTGGAAGATACTTTTACATCAAATTTTTATCTTCTCGATTGCATCGCACGTTATCTCCATGTAAAACTTTTTTGGAAGGTCTAATCAAAAGGAAGTTTCGTGGGGAGATGTCAGTACGGCAAAAGAGTCCAAGAATCTTAGAACTCAGTTGTCCTAAATTTCACCTAGAGTCAAATGTTCACGCAGTTTCATTCAAATGACAGGCCTCATATTGTGTTCAAACATTTTGATATTTGCTCCTCATACTTCGTTGACACAATGAGATCCAAATTAAAACTTATTACAGATTTTATTGACAGCTAATTATGTTACCTACTTTTAAGCCAGCATTGGTGGAAGGGAGAAGATTCGAGAGGGCGTTAAAACGAGTGCAAATATTTATGGATGTAATAGTATGAACCAAAATAAGTCTTAATAAACGTGACTAAGCACAGTAATAGTTTCGAACATAAGAAATATTTATTATCTCGTATGTACAAATAAACAACACAGATAACAAAACCAAAGAAGCAAAGTTACCTACGATGTTCAAGGTTTCCTCCTTCAATTTCCAAGCAAACACGACTTCTTAGTCTATAGGACTTAGAGTGTTGAAATTGGCCTAGAAGAGGAAAAAATATCAGGAAAATAAGATATCTATAGGATATTTGTATTCTTTCTAAAACATCCTCGTTAATTCGGCTTTTGGCACTCTGGATCAGTTCGTAGCTGTAGTTCCTCGAAGGCATTTACAGGAGTACCATAAATTTAAGGGGTTTAAATCAATTAGAATAATAATGGAATAAGTATTCCTGGGGACTAAGGCAGTCATCGTTTGGCGCCAATTACTGGTAGACTGCCTTTGAACTCTAATTCACCCATCATAATTAGACATCATCACTATTTCATGAAAAATTACAAAAGAAACAACTATCTGAGGGCCTCGTAATGCCTTTCGTTAATCATTGGAATGAAGTATATGATAACTCTTTGGATAGTGTAACTACATTAAAAATTCAGAAATTTCAAACAAGTCTACATGCTTTAGGTATGTATGTTTGTATGTCAGGAAGCACCACCATATGGAGTGGAGCTGATTCAATATGCCAAATTGTTATCGTCTATATTAGCCTTTACCAAAACCTTATTTCAATTTTCCTGCTTGTGTGAAGCATTCACCAGTGTCTAAATTTAAAGCTTTGCTTACTCTGATAGTTTAGAATTCTCAAATGTATGTATATGTGGTATTAGGATGATGATACACTACGACCTAAAAGATCTATTGTGTTCCCTATTCTCAGTTTGAAAGTAGAAGGTTGAACGTTTCTTTTTCTCCACAAAATCTGCATTTGGCGTCCTTTGTTATTTCAAACCTACTTAGGTGTCTCTTCACTTTACAATGGCCTCAGAGGATGTATTCTAAGGATTTCATTTGGTTATATGTTCCCAAAAGTGTTATAGTTTGCCTTATACCATGGAATTCTCTCAGTATTTGGGTTTTCTCTATTCTATTTCACATTTCTGTGGCCCTCTTCTTAGCGAGATTATCTGTTATTTCTATTCCTTTCACTCCGGTGTGTCCTGGAACCCACAAACACCTTGTTGCTTTTGTCGGGCTTGTTTAGTTTGTGTGGCCACTCCCAAACCATTTTGGAGCTGACAATTTTGGCGTTCAGCGCCCCGATGGCTCTCTTTCTTTCCGTAGTTTTTATTGATGTTGAACTGGACTTTCAATAGCGTGTGTTCCTACATGGAAAATACTTTGGTAGATCCCAAAACTTTCGGAATATTTCATTCTAGGGCCATATATCCCTATTCCAGTTCCCTCTGCCGTTTTGGAGACATCAGTGTACCATTAGATGGCGTAGATACTGAGTTTCGTAAAATTCTCGATTTTGCAATATGTTTGCTGTTAGGTTCTCACGGGTAAATAGTAATGCCAAATTTGCATAACTGTGTATTAACATGATTTCAAATATAAGATTAAACTATTTCGACAAAAACATTTAAGAATTGGGAATGCTATATCGCAGATACAACGAACTGTTTTCAACAAAACTACTTAAAATACGAGAAATGGTGATGTATGTCATAACTTGTTGGTTGTTATTCTTTGCTATAATGACAAAACTGTATAATGGTTCATTAAAGTGACTTAAAGTTGAATTCTAGGCGTTTTGATTGATTCTATTGCACTTTTATTACACTTGAATTGATTGAGTCTAGTAAATTCTGTACTATTCCTTCACAACATTATTTGTTTCCAAAAGCATTTAATATAACAGTGTTGAATGCTGTTAAAAAAGATTTGGATGTCATTTTTTATACTTATTTGCAACATTAATATACTTGTAATGAACTACGACTTTTTGGCTTAAGTAATACTCCTATCTGTTTCTAAACTAAATTGTCTCTAATTACCATACTATTGTAAAGTAAATAAACCTATCTTTCGACACCATCATATCGATGGACTTTCCTGCAAAAGTTTAAAACAACTTGTATGCCGTCAATACAATCAGTTACAAAACTTCTTAGCGGTAGAAATCATTTTGATAAATATAAATTGTTCTAAATTAATCATATGACGAACAATTTTATAAATGTGCAATGACTAGAGAATATAATTTATGTAAACGTAAATGTTACCAATTAAATGTCATTTTTTACTACTACAGCTTCATAAAACTAAATCGATTTCGTTTCCTTTACACACGAGAAACCCACTCAAAATGCAATAAAACCTGAAATATTTATAGACTAGCTGTCTGTATCGGATCCGATTGGTTCCAATATAGGAAACGATACGGGGACATATTTTAGATTAGAAATAACATAACATACATATGTAGTAGTCATCTGTTGCTACCTTTTTTGGTGTTGGATAGTGTCGTCGGGTGTTGTTTCTTGATGACCCTCTTATCCTGGCTAGCCGAGCTGTCTCTATGGATGTGCTCCAGTAGCACGCTGGGGGAGCAGCCCATCTCCCCCTTAACGGTGAGCTCGTTTAGTACATTCTACGTGCCCCACACGCACTCATCTCCGTCCTGGAAATAAAAAGACAGAAAGAGAAATAAGAAAATGCTTCGATCTATTTTTACGACTATCAGTTTAGCGCAGCAACTACGATAATATGAGATAAGCTGCGGAATACGTTCCAGAATTCTTTTATGATGTCATGACTGGAAAGCTGGTTCCAAATATTCGTTTACTACGGAAGATATAAGTGTATATGTATAAAAAATACTAATGCATGAACAGTAACTACAGTAAATAGAGGCGTATACTACTCAGTGATCATAAACTAGTCAGTGGTTACTTTGTAACTGTATCCTTAACAATTACATTAATGGATTTGGTTCTGCTTTATAACCGACTATAAAATATCTGATCAAAAATAAAAGTAGTTCAGTACTAGTAAGTTTTAATTGCAAGTCATGGAAAAGGTGATTTACTCGTAACAAAGCCCATTAATTTGTGGAAACATGTTTCAAATTTTTAGTAAACACTCAGAACATCAATAAGTACATTACAATTGAGCAATTGGCCTAACGCCTAAAACTGCATAGTAGTAGCAACACAAAGTTCCATGTTCCATATATGTATGTAATATTTGTATACACTTATAATCAAATACCCCTTTACCTCTAAGGTGTAGGGTTACAAGACACAATTTTAAGTGAATTACTTCTCTATAACCTTATTCCATTCTCTTCTGTCACGTGCTAACTGCTTTGCGTCTGTCCAGGTTTTTTTTCCTTTTTCCTAAAAAAGTTTCTTGTTGTATCGTCCCACGTCATCTTAGGCTCCCACGCTCTCACGTTCTCTTGTCCGCTGTTTAGCTTTCCTAATTTTTATATCATATACTGTGTCCCTTAATCTGCAAAGGTGCCCCACCATCCCAGCTGTCTCTGTTCTATGTACTCCAGCACTGATCCAATTTTTAGTTCGCAGACAGTACCAATAAGTCGCACAAGTCGCGCTAGTTTCAATACTCAGGATGTGTCTGTGCGGAAATATGAATTTTAAAGTAGCAATTGCATGATTCGTACACTTCAGAATGTGAGATTCAAACCTTAGCCGCGTGTCTATAACAAGCCCCAAGTTTCTTATCTCAGTTTGTATAGGCAATGCAATGTCATTAATTTTGAATGTTATGCGGTCCTGAATATAAGATAAACCACTCCTGCTACCAAAAACTAAAACAACAGTTTTGGCTGGATTCAATATCAGAGCGTGCCTGGAAGACAGAGAAAATGTTGTGGCCCTCTGTTTACCATTGAATATCTCACGACCCATGATAACGCAAGTTACGACTTCCCTCCAACCTTCGGTCAACAGAATTGTTTTCCGAGGTATTATTGTTAATAGTTTGTCCCTCAGGGTCATCACTATGAACTTCCTTGTTGATGCTGGGTTTCTTTGCTCTTGTGGTGGTACTCTTTCGGTCATTTTTCTGGTCGAGCATTTAACACAAATAACCCTGCTTGTGTTGAAGGTTTCGTTATTCATCCTGTCGCTCTTGTCTGAGATTATGGCAGCAATGATGATAGATTAAGTTCTCTCAGTTCTTCGTGATATGCATTTAATGCTTCCATATTATATACTTTATGTTTGAAGCATGTATCTCCCGATTGTTCTTCAGGATTTCGTGAAAAACGATCAGCTAAATCTTGTTCTTGTATCTCTGCAAAGCGGACATTAATTCTTTATAATTTTGTGGATTTTTAGTAAAAAGTTTTCTGTGATTATTGTCAGTATGAACTAAAATATCATTCTTTGCCACACAAATACTGGTCGAATTTATGGCAGACAAACACAATTGTGTACCCTACCTTTCCAATTTGGACGTACCTATCTTTTTCTTGTTGGCACGTGCCTTGTGGGGTGAAAGCTGTAGCATGTGATGACTGATTCCGAAACGATTCTAAAACAGACGACAAAAGTTTTCGTAAATAAGTGCTTCCGAGTGGTAGGTATTAACATGCTCTTGATGCCAAGCCTATGTCTATGTCACATTTATTTCCATTAACTTTGTGTCCTTAAGATTGTAAGCTTCTCCATTCTCAATATTTTCAATAGCATTTCTAAATTTTCGTTGTGATTCTTTATAATTTTGTCTGTACTTTGGCCTTTTTCATAAACAGTCTTCTGTAGTTACCTGTACTTCTTCATGCTCTGCTATAATTTCATGCTACGTTTCTTGAAATGTTCGCTGTACTGTATCTTTCTCGTGGAGGCTGGAAGATGTGCAACAGCTTATTTTTGTGATTCACTAATAAATTCCCAATCTCATTACAGATAAAGTTTTAGTAGTAATAGAACCACACGAACTCGAACAAGTTCAGCGTTTAATGGCTCAAATATTTCTGATCTGTTAATGAGCCCTCATTGAAGAAGGAACCTAGTGTCACTCCCTAAAATTTACTTTTGCCGAATATTGTGTATGCACTTCCATCATTCGCTGGTGGTCCTGTTCCGACCAATAACGACACTTTTATATGTTCTGTATTCTATTGAAGACAAAAGGCACCCTAGTTATCACTAAATAAAATTTAGTTATTAAACTTTTCGTGGACGTTAGAGAAATTCATAGTTTTGTCTGTTCGCCTTAGAATCAATGTAATATAATATTAGACATTTAGGTTGAGCCTATGTTTGTGATTCATCTGTATAATTTGTTAAAAATTTTGAAGGGTACTAATAAATTGATGTAGGAAAGGAATGAAAAAACATTTTCTAAATGTTATAGCCATATTACTTGCGTGTCTTTAAATAATTACTGTAAGTTTAAATGTGTGTTTCTTATTTATTATTCAGCAGCATTACGTTTCCAGAAGTTGATCTCACTACTCGTATATTTATAAGAACAACGGAAATCTCTTTCAACTTTACTTTTTTATATCCTCGTCGCGGTTGACACACCACTTCGCTTGCAATATAAATGCGGTTTCCTTCTCGTCATTCGAGAAAGCATTAGCACGGCTTTTCTACTTCCACTTCCATTACCCGTCATTACCTTCTCATAAAAAGTATATTTTTATTTTTCGGAGAATAAAATATGAAGGAGGCCATGTGCAAATATACAAAAAGTATATGTATATTTCTTTCAGAACAGATAATTTATTTAATGAAGTAAATTTCTAAACAAAACTATGATAATATTTAGATTAATATTAAAATTCAATACTGTAGAATAATAAATTTCTCAAAAACACTTTATTTTGATTATATAAACGAAATTGAGATAAATGTACTGTTTTGAGTATAATGAATTTATTTTTGCGTTCCTACGTTAAAATAATACTAAATAAATCGAATTCGTGGAAAGGTGGTATATAGCCGGTTGTTCAACAAGTTTCTAGAATCACACATAGATGGCGGTAGTAGGTCTGCCATTTTATTTTTCTAAAAATGGTACTACTTTTTCATGAACACGTGGACAGTTTTGTGTAGATCTGTCAAGTCAGTCTTATATTTATAGCTGTTTTTTTTAATCTGGAAAAAGTCAAGTATATCGTGCAGTGATTGAATTCTTATTATGGAAGGTGTAGAACCAAAACGGATTCGTGAACTATTGTTAAAGGTGTGTAAGGACTCTTCGCCTTCACTTGCAACAATATATAACTGGGTTTCTGAGTTTAAACGGGGTCGTACAAGTCTTGAAGACCATCCACGTCAAGGACATCCAAAAAGTGCATCAAGACCAGAAATCAAAGCAAAAATACAGGATATGATTTTGGAAGATCATCCATTGACTGGGAGAGATCTTGCAGAGGCTCTAGACATCTCATTAGGCAGTGTAAGCCATATTTTAAGTGAAGTTTTGGGTTTCAAAAAGCTGTGTGCACAATGGGTGCCGCATTTCTTAACAATGGAACAAAAACACATTCGAATGCGACTTTCTCAACAACATGTGGAGCGTTTTAAAAAGGATAAAAAGGATTTTGTACGTCGATTCATCACTATGGATGAGACCTGGGTCTATCACCATGATCCTGAATCAAAACAAGTGGCTAAAGAATGGTGTGAACCTGGTTTTTCAGCTCCAAAACGCCGTGTCCAGAAATCAGCAAAGAAAATTATGGCATCGGTTTTTTGGGATGCTAAAGGATATTGTTGGTGGATTATCTTCAAACTGGTAAAACAATCAACTGAAAAAGATTCGTGAAAAAAGACCTGGTTTGCAGAAGGAAAAAATTCATCAAGACATGCACCAGACAATTTCATCCGCTTCATTTGTAAATTATAAAATGGCACCTTATTCGTATCAACGAATCTACTAAACAAAGGGCGATAAACTTTACGAGGAACTTCTTTCAAAGCAGCCAAACTTAATTAGTAATCTAGCGAGCTATGTTGCATTTAGCGTAATCGTAGTTGAGCTCAATAGCTTAGCGTTGTAGTCAAGCTAAAGCTTCCCATCGACATCCAGAACGTTATTATCCACGTTCAGCCATATGAAAGGAAAACAAGATAAATTTCTCAGTACCAGTGATGCTAGATTAAGGCGTTATGAAAGCATACGCGTAAATAGGTGATGTAGCCGTCACATACAACTGAATTCTTCCTGTAAATATCTTGATTACGTTTTAAGAGGACGGCTCACAAACCGGATATTCACGTCTAGATTCTGTCAATGTTGACATCGAATATTGAAGTATACATACATATAAACTGTGAAATGCGAAGGAATGTTTCGCTGTCGGTAATCGAATGAATGAACAGCGCGGAAACTGCTACAGCGACGTTAATGAAATTGTCAACTATGAATTATTTAGTTAGAGATCGAGGCAACTGAGGGGATTGATTTTTAACGTAATAATAAAATAACTACGAGTTATACGTGAGAACTAAAAGCAAAAATGACTTCCATGGAAATATTCTTTAGAAAAAATCGCCGTATTGACGTGGTATTTAGATATTTGACTCGCACTTTATTCCCCATATGTTACCAAAATTTCTCTTAAGCTCATCTGCGTTATACAGATTATTTGCCCTGTACATTTCAATATACATACTTGCGTCTAGTGGGGTACATACTGTGAAATCTTTTGGCAATGGTTTCTAATGTACCCGTATGATCGTTTTTCAAAACATTTCTAACATTTCGGTTTTCTTTGTTTAATCTGCAAACCGCAGCTTCGTGATAGTTTAAAATTTTCTATCCACTGTCCTGCCTTGGACGTCCTACTCATGCTCCTCTCCGTACGAAGGGCTCACTATCAGGAACGATTCGGTTTGGATCCATAAATCGTGCAAATTTATTCCAAACGTGTTCAGCAACTTCTAACAACTTTTCCTGGTAGAGTTGCAACAGAATGAAAACCATCTATTTACTAAATCCGATGACTGCTATAAATGTACCAAATTTCAATCTGCCCACTGAGCATCACTGCCTCATTAGTAATAAATGAATCAACACCTGCGTATCATCCAAATGGTCGTTCAATAGAGAGCATTAGGCTCTGTGCTAGGCAAAGTGTATTGCTAGATGAATTGTTACTGACCTGTGGTATCTGGATCATATAATTGTCAACAATTTGCCATTTATCAAATTTCTGTATGGAAAATTGGGCATCATAACCTTATTCAGCCAAAGGGTTATAAATGTTTAGGTTAGTCAAGAGCTAAGCCCTCATTGTATACAACCTTCATAGCCTTGGTTCTGAAGTAGTTAGTAAACGATCCTAATTTTGGTTCAAAAATCATCTTTTCAAATGGACGAACAAAATTATAGAATTGAAATTGATGAAACCAATTGCCTCTTGACTCTGAAGAGGGCACTGTTAGGTGCTTTTTCTGAACTCATAGAATAACTGACCCCTATTTCTTTGAAGGTCAACATATAAAGCATATTACAGTTAAAGGCTAACGGTACATAATTATGTTAATACAGGGTCTCCCAGCAATAAAAAGACGGAGTAGCAGCAATCACAAGCTGGAATGCTAGAAAAAGTAAATAAAAAATATGAAGTCTCTATTCGTACGCAAACTGTAGAAAAAAATAAAAATAAAATAAAGAATTTAATGGGCCTTACGCCGGGCCTGGCCGAGCGCGGTACAAAGCGAACGAAGACTGCATCCAGGCATGTGTCATTTCGAATCAGCTGTGCGACGTTGGTATCTGGCAAGCAATCGTTATTGATATTAGTTGAGCTACTACAGTTGATGAAGCGCCTTATGAATAATTTGGCTGTTGGTTTATGAATACCCACTTACATACATACGATTATAAATTGTTTGCACTATGTACATTCTTTAGCGTAGTGAATGTAAACATATATATTTAGTCAGGCCCGTAATACAATTTTTTAGTATAAAAATTTCATGGGAAAATTAATAAATTTATAAATTTTTCATTTCTTCGTTATTGTGGTATATTTATGTGTGATCCTGTTCGGACATTACATATTTACTCCTCCGTCTATTTATTGCTGGGACATCCTGTAGAGTATATGTGGCCACGCCTTGTTGGATATTCACTTAAATAATATTTTCTTTCAATATGATGCCATGTGGAACGCATTTTTGAATATCGCACATAGCTCTTAGTCTTACTAGTAATGCTATCTCAATTTGGAATAAAATTCAATAGAATTAGCAGTCATTAAGCTTACTTAGCATAATTTTTAATATCATTTACATTAAATTTTATAGAAAACTAAGTTTCTCCGATAATGAGCCCTGAAAACTAGGAAATAGTAATTGCCAGTGTTAGTGAATGTCTCTTGAAATTCGTCAATTGCCATCAACGCTCGATAATAGGGACCCGATTCAAATATTTTTGATTTAAGAGGAGAAAGACTAGAAGTTCATAAATGTGCACACAAGCGGAAGGCAGTAATTTAAAATTCGTAAAAAGTTGGCTGCATGACGATGAGGGTCCAACACCAACCGTAGGTCTAATATAAAATTCTTTTCTGCAAAACAAACACACTTTCAAAGTCATTCGAAGATCTCCTAAATATGATTCCATATCTCAAGCGCAAGTGAATATTAGCAACGTAAAGCTTTTTGAGTGTACAAAAACTAATATAATTTCAAAGCTTCAAAATGGCATAGTGTGCAGGACACAATTTTTTAGATAGATCAGGACAACGGTGGTTAATTTTGAAATTGTGATCAGAAACTAGTTCTAAAAATGTTTTGCTGAATGACACAAGGGTTGTTTTAGTGTTATTTAACAAAAGATAACTGTTGTCACACCAACTCATCATCCGCTCAAATAATCTAGAGCATGAAAGATATAAGTTTGCAACATTTGGTTCCGCGACTATGCAATTGATATCATCAGCAACCTGACACCAAACTGGTACCGCTACAATCTGCGAAAATAATTTCAGCTCAGCGTTAATAGCTTTGATAGCATGTTTTAAATTATTATATCAAAAATAATACATATATTTAAATTACACATTTAAAGGATATGTGTAACGAGTTATGAAGGAAGTAAAGTAGTCCAAGAATCAAGAACTGAACCAGATTCTAAAAATTGGGTCTTGCTGAATTAACTCTCCAACGAAATAATTGCTTTATGTAAATCACCTCCTTTTCTGTATTTAGTCTTTGTGTTTAGCATTGCTTGGGATTAGATTTCCATATTGCTTTACTGCCAGATTGATCAATGCAAGTTTTATCAGCAGTTTTATTATTTTCACAACAAAATATATATTTAAACTACGTAATTCCTCAACTATAATTAGTAATTGTAACAGAATTCTTCAACTAGCATACACTAATCCAATTATTCCGTAATTCCAAACATTTGATAACAACAAAATGAAGTGCTTCTCGCAGCCTGAGAGATACATACGTCGACTCCACAGCAATATAATTGCTAGGAGATAAAACCCGTTACCAGCAGTTTAGGGAATAGGTAATCAGGAAAGCGCTCGCTTCATTTAATTAACAAATAGTAACGTTCATGGGAGTCCAATTACCTAGCAATTAACGGTATCTTTACGTACAATTGTGCATTACATTCAGAGATCCCATTATTTACGAATGTAAAAACAATCCATTATGCTCGAACTATATTAATCTAAGCGGGAGACGTAATGATGCGGTTCCTAGAGTGTCTTTGTAGTTCAAATTTAGTCCATCAAAGAGAACTGAAATGAAAATTTTAATTAAGAAGCGTTCTTTTTTAAGACGTTCTCACAGTTCTTAACTTAATTTGTGTCCTGTGATTTTGAAGTATTTAGAAGAGATTTTTTTTGAAGACTAGAATATTATGCAATGCATCTGTAGAAAAATTGCATATTATAGCCACAGCACATACTTGAGACTTGGGTTCCAATATCATACAAACCGATTATGAATTGTGAATTGATATCCAAAGATTTAAGATAGGGTTATGCTCTGATAACAGCGATCACAAATAATTTGTTGCAGCTACAAAGATTTCCTTAGAAGTACAAGGTAGCCAAAGTTATTCTACTACTTAAAAGCAATAAACATACAGATATGGTAGGCTAATACCGCCATGTACTTCTGGTTACTATCCTGAACAAATTCCTGGAAACACTAATCATAAATTATGTCTACTATTGCTTAATAATCAAAGAGTTACAGAGAAACAAATATCAAGGCAATTTCTTGTAACAAATTACTTCGTAAACAAGATTGTCATCGGTGGAGATGGCTCTGTTAGAGTGAACGTGAGTGGTTCAATCTCGGTGCTGGAATGTTCTATATAAATAGGTACTAAACTGATAAACTTGCTGATGAAAGACGAACAAATAGTAGTCGTCTGACTTTGACCTTGGTGGGAATAGTTCTAACACCAACCAACAGCATTACACGTTACTTTAGATGAAAGAAGAACATTTTAAATAGAGGAGCCAGGCTTATTCAACCAATTCCAAACATGGAAGGCCCTAGCAGAGGCAAGAGAGCGATGCTATACCGCGGAATACACAAGATATCGTGTCATGAAGTTTCCATGTAGCAGTAGGTGGTGGATCATTAAATTTGCAGTAAGTTTTGGAAAGAAATACAGAAATGTGCTTATTAATATCACTAAAGGCGCTGCAAGTGATCACAGGAATAGTGTCAGTTCGCTTAAAGTTTAAGGATAGGATCTCAAATATGAATACAATTAGCAGCGCTTAGGATGCGTACTGGTCAAATCTCTGAATAGTGCAATTGGAATGGTTCCTAAAATATAGGCACTGATGACTAAACTACTACCTAAGACAGGACTTCAGAGGTAATATATAACATAATGTGGGGTGTTACACAAGGTATCAAAAAATTTATAAGGCCTTTTTTGGTTCATCCTAATTAAAATATTGCGATACCGGTATAGTTTACTTGCTCAACCTTTCCCATTTATTGTCTCTGACTATGTTACTGTATGTAAATGTCCTTCGTGGTGGCTCCGTCTTTTCTATTGCGTTCACAATATTACAAAAGCTAGTTTGAACGTAATTCAATACAATGTCTAATACTTCAACATAATTCAATATAAATCTCCTAACCTACTTTTCATTGAAAATGTTTCCTGAACTAGACAATACATTGCCCCCAGCATCCGTGCATTATGCTATTAATGGAAAGAAATCGCGGTAAATGTTTCAAAGGCAAATTGCGTACATGTTTAGATTTTTGCTCAAAGAAAATTGCTTCGTATATGAGAAAAATGTTTAAAATAATCACAATTCTGAGGTCGTCGGAAGCCGTATTATAATACAAAATTTTCACCGAGAACGTTGTAAATAGGGAAGTTATAATAATATCACCGATATCTAATCCTGAGTTTATTGAAAATCAAACGAAAATAGGCTGAATGAATCGAATTTTACGACATTCTCTTGTTTGTTTTTGTATGCGGAAATATGACGTGCGCTTTTGTTTTATTTTATACATCGGCAAAACTTTACGAATCTTCGTTTCGGAGGGCGGATGCTATGGTTTATTTGTAGTAATGTAATGCGTTTCGAAAATATCCACCTGCCTGAAACGAAATTAGCTGCGATATTGATTTCTATGTTCATTAGAAACGTATTTTTAGCCTATTTTCATTCTGAGAATAATCAATCGTGTAATTCTGGATTACTAAGGCAAGTTGACTGATAAATTATTAAAAGAAACCCCATACATCAGTATACATATGCATATTTATTTCCTTAATTTATTAACATTTCTGAATTTCCATTTACCTTAATCTTGAAAGACTAAAAGGGGTAATGTATTGTAAATCACAGTTAATTGAGCGAATAATGTGGAATTAGTGGAGGTGCGGAAGATCCCTGATCTTCTGAGGATTTATAAGAAGATCAATACCAAAGGCCATTTAACGAAAATCCGAAGTAATTCCGTAATAGACGCCCATAAATTTGAGTAAGATGGACCTCGACGTTCTATTTAAATGCTGAAGGAAGTAGGATTTGAAAGTAATAAAGCTGTTGAAATGGGAAAAGTTGATGGCGCTCATTATTTAGTTGGACTGTATTTCTATGACTTGTTATTAAAATGCCATCCTAGCTAGACGGAGCAATATAAAGATGTTTCAAGCGAGATGTTATATCAGAAGCAAATATTCAACTACAGTATACTAGAGAAAATGAAATACACACATGCACTGTTATTCGAACTCAAGTCCTTGGAGAGTGGTATTTTCTTTTACTGCAGTTCATATTACATGGCAACGACATGGTACGTTTTATCGTAATACCAACTACTATTACGATTGCAACCCATAAAATACTACGCTGAAACGTATATACCTTATCTTCGTTATTTCTTAGGAAATATAACTACAGTTTTTACGTACCTACTACAAAACTGGGCCACAAAGGCCATTAAATGATTGGTGCACAAATGACTAGGGTATTTACGTGTAGACCTGTTTTGTACTCTTATTGTGTAGTCCCAGTTTTTGGAGAACTACTTAGTAACTATATCATCTTGAGGTGAATTTTTAGTTAAGCTGTTGTGTCAGTACCTTAAACTTTGCCAAAGTTGGCCGTGTCTTTGTATGTATGAAAAAAACTTAAGTGCAGGCTTCCCCGACTGCTGTCTCATTGACCATTTCACTAAACATGCTGTCATTTTCTTCAGACGGCTGGTGTAGTTTTCTGCTCACGTGCAGTTCGATTAGCTCCATCGGTTTCGGTATTATAGTTGGGTCAGTGATCTTGAAAAGTTATTCTTAAGGTGTTGGTCAGTTTGTATTCATCTTCTGGATTTAAGTTACAAGTGCCTCTATTACTGATATTTCTTTTGTTGTTTTTGAAGGATCCATAAGTTGTCTATCATAGCCTTTACAATGCGTGCATACCGAGAACAAATTTTACCTAAACTTGTTTTGGGAGAACATTTTTTGATAAAAATATCTTCCTTCTGTTTATCTACATTGTATAACCTACAATCTTCCTTCTTGGAGTGTCATTGATTGCTGTAGAGGGTGTCCCTGTTTAACTATCATACCCTTATACATATATCTTTTATAAAAATATAAAAATTGGTGTTAAAAATACTATTTTAGTACAACACCCTGTATATTTCCATGTAATAGAATATTGTTTGTATCTCCATTCGAACAGTTATCGGGATTCTTATACTAATCTTTGTTCATTTTCTCGCAATTAATCGAACTATATGAATCTCTTGTTGACACATACCTACGATGTTTTCTCCCATGTGTTAATGTCATAATGTTAAACAAAAGAAAACAATAACGAATCCGCAAAAATTATGACTGTTTAAAACTATGCAAACGATACTGCAGATTTTATTTAAAAATATATAGCTGGTAGCGACTATAACTAAGTACTACTTCCAAACAGCATAGATTGTAAACTGCATACCCAACATTCCGTATGTGGTAATGTCCTCCACGTCTTATTGTCAAGGGCATAACTTCGATTTATGTCTGGAATAAAAGTTGATCTTTTGTAGTATAGGTACATAGTTGTATGCCACTTTTACGAACAATATCAAATGCTATTCTAACAAAGAAAACTCAAAATGCCTTTTAAAGGATTCTTAATATCTTGTAAGATATTTAAAAATATACCTTTCTCTTTAAGATATTAATGTTAACCGCAACTTCGGGTTAAACCGAAAGTGATAATGTTTTTGACATTACCAAAAAAAAATAAAATTATAAATAAACGGGTTAAGTAAAATTGTTTATCGAACAATGCTTATAGCAGTTAAAGAAGATCAACCAAGCGTTGAAAAAGCATCAGCTTAGAAGTTCGAATTACTCCGCATTGTAGAAAACATAACGGCATTTTTTTTTACCTGGTGGAGGAACAAATGTTTTATTAAATAATAATAATAATAATAATAATAATAATATTTGTTTATTATTAAAACATCCTATTTTACAAAAATGTGTACATTAATAGATTAATAATAGCTGGATGTCATAACAAAAGGTTACATTCAGTTCTTTCAGTTGAAAGTAACTGTTTTTCAATGCAACCAAGTATATTATGAAAGCAAAACAACAGTCGTACAGAAAATGTAAAAGAA
>ML218973.1:11000-30653 GCA_004785975.1 Popillia japonica
TTGGAACAAATTACAATTTGACAGGTGTCAAGAAATATTTTGACACATTACAGCAAAGATTGCTTTTTTCCCAATTTTGCATTATTGAATTGTCAAACGTTGAAAAAAAAAACAAATGCCATTCACAATTTAAGACCTAATAGATATATTCCAGAAGAGAAATAGTTTTACAGTTATTTTTACCTATCGGATTCTAATGAGAGATAACGCTTACAAATGACAAACCAGAAATATTTCTAAACTGTCAAACTTAGAACAAATTGCAATTTGACAGCTGTTAGAAGTAATTTGATAGCGACCATCATGTTTGACAGTTATACCTGTCAAAATACTAACAAAACATGAGATTTTTACGGTTCAAATATGAACAATTTTTGTAATTTGACAGCTGTCAAAAATATTTTAAGTAAGTTATAATAACAACGATATTTTTGCTCGGTTTTATACCAACATAAAGAAAGTAAAAAAGGCAACAAAAAAACAAACGATAGTGAGACATTCCATTCACACATCCTATAGCATTGACATTAACAGTAGAACGTCTACAAGTTAGCCAAGAGCGACCGACTCCTCCGCATCCACCAGCTGGCTCATTCGCGTTATCGTAATATCCGTCTTTAAATTTAGGTTAGTTCGGTCTGGAAATAGAGGTAAGAGAGCCTCCTCTTTACGATCCTCTCGCAAGCCGGTACATATTTATAAACGCCGCCGCAGATACTATTACTGCACAACAAGAAGCAATCTACGCTAAATATAAACCGGCCGATTGCATTTTAGTCGCACGCACAACGACACGGTGCTTTCGCAAAAACAAAGGGAATCTTGACAGATATACAAGAGCAGTTGGATTATATTTGGACGACCGTTCTAAAAATGTTTTCTTTTCCAGATTTTTCGGTTTGCACAACTGTTCTCCGTCCTTACTGATTATGATTTAGTGTGTACTAGCTACACCGTTTTTATGTATGTACATCCTCTATTTGACATGTCACAACAAGTTATCTGTATCTTGCGTTAGCATGCAATTCAGACATTAATCTTCGAATAACATGTTTTTCTAATAACGTCGGACCTTTACAGCGACGGAAACAAGTTTATTAAAAGATCTGTTGATGTGATTTAGTTTTTTTGTTTCGAGTAATTAATGTTTTGCACGAAATAGGGTGACCTGATTTTTTGTTTTTTCAAGATCAAACATGTTTGTTCCATTCATGTTCATAGTTCCGATAAATTTGCCACCACATCTAGGTACCCAGCCCAATTCCAGATTTGTTCTCGTCTTCCCCTTCCCCATCATGTTCTTTCCTGTTAGGTATAGTAGGAAATATGTGCTCCATCTAATTATGGAGGATTTGTCTTCAAATCCTAGATGGCCAAAGAAAAATTCACATCTCTGGAACGCTAAAAATATTTGGCTAAAACAATTCTATATGTGTTTGGCATAACACCAATAGCTTGAGCACCAAAAGGTCAACTAATTTTTGTCAGAGAAATTTTTTGCATCCAATAGCTTCCAGGATTGCGTCTGACTACAATACCAAATACAGATGTTTCTGGGAACGTAAACACGTTTTGGGGAAGGCTGACTTCTTCAGATGAATGGATTCAGTTGGTAATTCAAGTTTGTTCTTCCTCTAGCGAGTTCCAATTAGAACTATTTGGTGATTTTCAACCAAGAAATCAGCTATTTTCCTCTACAAGCTTCTAGGATTACGTTCAGACACTACACCAATTGGTGTGAAAGAAGCCCCTGCGGTATCTAAGGAGACAACCTTTTAGAATTACAAAATTACAGAAGAGCTCGTTTTCGTGGATGGCTGACAACATGCAGGGCATCCTCCATCCAATCCAAGAACGTACCACTGGCCAAAAACTTGAAACTATATGTATTCAGCTACCAAGGAAGCAGTGCACCATCCTAGAGTAAAGAGATGGTCTTCAAAATCTGACCAACCCCCACAAGTACCAGCGATTAGAAGTTCTTGCTCCTCTCCCCCTACATTCCTTGCCCAATACTGGTACGAATTTATAACTGGATGTAACCAGTTTTAGAGGAAGAAGTGCATCATCTCTGAGCAGAAACGTGGTCTTCAAAATTTGACCAGCCTCCACATCCAGCAGCGAGTGGAGGTCTTCTTTCTTCCTCTATCCTTTTGCATCCAGTACCTTCCAGAATTGCCTCTGGCCACTGTACCAAATGCAGATGTTTCTGGGAACGTAAACATGCTGGGGGAGGTTGCTCTTCCAAGATCAAACATGTTTGTTTAGTTTCGATAAATTTGCCATCACATCTAGGTACCTAGCCCAGGTCCAGATTTGTTCTTGTCTATCCTGTTAAATATAGGAAGAAAATGCGCTTAATCTAATTATGGAGGGTTTGTTTTAAAAATCCTAGATGGCCAAAGAAAAATTGACACCTCTGAAATGATAAACATAGTTGGCCAAAACAATTCTATGGCAGATCAATGTGTTTGGCAACTTTTTGCATTCAGTATTGCTTCTGACGACAATACCAAATGCAGATGTTTCCGGGAGAGGCTGATTTCTTCAGGTGAATGAATTCGGTTGGTAATTCAAGTTTGTTCTTCCTCTAGTGAGTTCCAATTAGAGCTATTTGGTGATTTTCAACCAAGAAAGTAGCTATTTTCGTCTACAAGCTTCTAGAATTGCGTTTAGACCAACACCAATGGGCGTGGGGAAAGCCCCTACGCTATCTAAGTAGACAACCTTTCAGAATTACAGAACTACAAAAGAGTTTGTTTTCGTGGATGGCTGACAACGTGCAGGCCATCTTCCATCCAATCCAAGAACGTACTGGCCAAAAACTTGAAACTAGATGTATTCAGCTACCAAGGAAGTCCTAGAGCAAAGAGATGGTCTTCAAAATCTGACCAAGCTCCACAAGTACCAGCGATTAGAAGTTCTTGCTACTCTCCACCTACATACCCTTCTCAAATTAAGAAGACCTCGTTCTTGTTGATGGTTTAAGCGTGCAGGATAGGGTTCAGGTCAATGAAGGAAATATTGGTAAGAATTTAAAACTGGATGTAACCAGTTTTAAAAGAAGAAATGCATCATTGCTGAGCAGAAAGGTGGTCTTCAAAATTTTACCAGCCTCCACATCTAGCAGCGAGTGGAGGTCTTCTCCATTCTTCCTCTATCTTTTTGCATCCAGTACCTTCCAGAATTCCTTCTGACCACAATACCAAATGCAGATGTTTCTGGGAACGTAAAGATGTTGGGGAAGGCTGACTTCTTCAGGTGAATGGATTCGTTTGGTAATTCAAGTTTGCTCTTCCCCATAGAAAGCTTCCTCTTCCTATTCCAGCACTTCATCCTATTAAGCTGCCAATGCCGATTAGAATTTTGGTCGACCGTACTAAAATAGCAATTGTCTAGACCGCGGTCTAAAGAATTGCTTGCTCAGTCGTGACGGAGGTCATATCTCCGATGTAGACGATACCTATGAAGACCACTATTGGGCTTCCTCCGTCCAAGTCGATGTTGTGCCCAAAACCAATCACTTGTTGAGTGCTAAACTTTCTCGGATCGGCCAAAGTAACAATCATACTGGATTATTTATGGAGATATGGTAAGTGCATTGGATTCTAGTCGTATAAAGAACTAGCTGGTGGTGGGGTGCCAAGTCTGTCTGAGGTAATAGTTTCAAATTGAAAACTAGGAATAGAAAGGAGGCCATAAAATCGCTTCTTTTCCAAATTATGCCGCACATACAATTTCAAACATATTTATCATAACAAACTATGACATAACGCAAACAGATTTACAAATTCCCCCTAATAATTCGAAATTTATTCCTCTGTTTACACAGGGAAAGATCACAAGTTGTAAAAATAAGGAAAAAACTGAAAGATTCGAGTCGCCAGCGAAAGAAAGCTTATATACATATACGCCTCCGCCGTTTACGCTTAGATCTATTTATTTTTTCTAGAATCAATGGGCGATCGACTGTTAAATGACTTCTTTCAAGTTTAATTTCCGCGATAAACGGAGGAGAATTTATTTTTTCGCATTTCGTACGCCGGATTTCTCGTTTTCCCATTTCTTTTTTTTTATTTTTCGTGCCATTAAGATCTGTGTGTTTTAGTGTGTGTTTGTCAACAACGGCTGGCGCTTCCGTTTCTGTTTGCGTTTTTTTATTTTTATCGTTCTCTTGTCTTAGTTTAAAGTTTATGTCTAGTACCAGATAAATGTCTTTTATTTTGGAATTTTGGTCTTTAATTTTTTTCCAGTTCTTTCCAAAATTTTGACGAGAAATTAACATATAATATTAAAGACCATGTGTGTTGTTTTATGGAATATTCATAAAAGAAGTGCATATCCACCACCTCAAACTACCACCAAAACCGAGTACATGAATGTTCTTGATGCTATCCACGTCAAAATTTGTGCTAGGAAGCGTTGGAAAGTCAAATTTTGACACATTTCTAAATATGTTGTGCACTTTGACAAAAAGGGGCACGAAGGCTTCAGTGAGTACAAATTTGCCAGTATACAATCAAATATAACACGAAAAAAATACATTAATTAAACCATATTTGAATTTTGTCCTAAACTTTTGGAAAACCCTGTATATACGTAGTGGAATCCTCCGACAAAAATCAGGTCTTTTATCCTTTGGACTTATTTGTGTTATGTTATCTTATCTCATGCATTTATTTACATTTTTTCCTTGTCTACGAGGATTACCACCAATATTTGTGCGGCTGTCTCTATACACGTCCTCTCAAAATTCACTAGATAATATTGGCATCACTCTACGGCGATCACCAACTATCAGGTCTTGTAAGACAAATCTACACACATGAGGATGTTTAGTTATGTGATGTAGACTACAGGGGGTTACGCAGCCCTTCCTCCCCTCCCCCTCCCACGACACTGCACAACACTGCTCGTTGGGACGTTTATATTGGGCTTCATTGCAATTGGATTTTAAATTTATCAAACTGTATTGATGAATCATCAATACAGAAATACGTCAATCGAAAAATAGTAAATTTTTACAATTACAATTTGACAGCTGTCAGATAGTGCGATTTGACAGTTTAAAACAGAAATGAAAGCTTTTTCTTGTAATTTGACAGATTTACGATACACTTTGGTAATTACAAAATAATGTACAACGCTCTAATATGGCAGGTGTAATATTTTCTATATTACACTGTCAAAAACGTAGTATGACCATCAATGTTTCTAATCACAGGTTACGCTTACAACGAAAGAAACAGAAATATTTCGATAACTAAACTGTCGAAATTGGAACAAATTACAATTTGACAGCTGTCAGATGGTGTGGTTTGACAGATTACAACAGAAATTAAAGATTCTTTTGGTAATTTCAGTTTTATGATCCATTGGATAATCGCAAATTAATGTACAACTCTCTAATATGGCAGCTAGAATACTCTATATTAAACAGTCAAAAACGAAAAAAACTGTCAAAATCGAAACGAAAAACCAGTTACTAGAACCAACAGTATGACGATCAATGTTTTTTAATGACAGGTTACGCTTACAAGAAAGAAATAGAAATATTTCGGTAACTAACCTGCCGAAATTGAAACAAACTACAATTTGACAGCTGTCAGATGGTGCGGTTTGAGAGATTAGAAGAGAAATTAAGGTTTCTTTTGGTAATTTCACAGTTTCATGATACATTTGGATAATCACAAATTAATGTACAACTCTCTAATATGGCAGCCAGAATACTTTCTATATTAAACAGTCAAAAACGAAAAAAACTGTCAAAATCGAAAAAAAACTGTCAAAATCGAAACAAAAACCATTTACCAGAATTAACAGTATAACCATCAATGCTTTCTAAGGGCAGGTTACGCTTACAAGAAAAGAAACAAAAATATTTCGATAACTAAACTGTCGAAATTGAAACAAATTACAATTTGACAGCTGTCAGATGGTGTGGTTTGACAGATTACAAGAGAAATTAAAGTTTCTTTTGGTAATTTCACAGTTTTATGATACATTTGGATAATCACAAAAGAACGTACAATTCTCAAACATGACCGCTGTAATCCTTTCTATATTAACCTATCAAAARCGRAAAAAAAACCTGTCAAAATCGACAAAAAAACTGCCATTTACAAGAAGAAATAGTTTGAACATCAACAGTTTTCTAATGATTGGTTACACTTACAAGTAACGAAACAGAAATATTTCGATAACTAAACTGTCAAACTTAGAACAAATTACAATTTGACAGCTGTCAGAAATAATTTGATAGCGACTATCTTGACTATCGCCACCGTATGAAACAAGCGATTTTATAATTTTACAGTTGGACGAAGCTTGTTAAAACTTCAAATTTTGGCAGCTGTCAAATATAAATTCAAACTCAGCGATCATATTTTTTAAATGATTTTATACGAGTAATTGTAATGTGAGCTATAGTACAGCAGCTGGTACAAAATAAGAACGTACAAGATGGATGTCTTCCTGAAAGATATATAAAGTGTAAAGATTACCCGAAGATCGCAGATCAAGTACATATATCACCGGGTAGAACAGATAATCATTTTTTATCGTCGACGGTGCGCCGTAGATGGGCGGGGCCCGGCCGTGTAATAAAAAGAAAACGAAATCCTATTAATGACCGGGTCATTTATTTCGGCCACTATATTCGAACTCGAACGAAAATTTATCTTGTAATTTTTCACGGTGTCTTACATCCATTCATGTTGTACCTATGTATTTATGCTACATTTCGAAATTTTAATTTGGTTAAATGTTTATTTTAATTTCGTTCTTAAAGTTGGCGCATACGAAATTTGAACAGATAATGTCAGTCAAGGTGAATCAACTTGACAGCTATCAAATACAGACTACCGACTACAATTGTTAAATTGTAAACCACTCTGTTGCCGTAATTTGACAGCTGTCAAAAATATTGTGCGAACTAAGTTTTTATAGTGTGACATCTTTCTAGAAAGAAAAAGTACTTACATTGAAATTATTTTGTTGATAATTTAGGGACACATTTCCGGTTTTATTCTTTAGTAGCCGTCAAAATCATTCGTTTAAACTTTTTTCTTAATCCAACAGCTTTCACGAAATTTACAACGTGTGGAAGTGTTAATACTACAAAATGACAGCCGGTAGATGCAATTTGACAACTATAAACGTCAAATTTAAAATAATTCGTGTTTTTATGATTTGACAGCTGTAACATTTTGAGAAACGATTATGCAGAACTGCAATAAACGCTTCTTACAATTAATTTTAAAATAAATTATAGTGTCCACAACGTGAGCAATATTCTTTCGATACAGCCAGCCGGTTTTATAGTTTGACAGCATTGTAATTTGACAGCTGTCAAAAATATTGTGCGAATTACGTTCTTACAGTTTGACATCATTTTTAGATAGGAAACTGCCAATATTTTGTCGGATATTGGGGGTTTATTTATTTGGCAACTGTCAAAATAGTTGCTTGCCTTGTTTTCTTAATAAATGCTCTAAATTTAACAGGTTTTACAAGATGCATAAACGTCCGGAAGATTTAAAACTGTAAAATGACAGCTACCAGATGCAATTTGACAGCTATAAATGTCAAATCTAAAATAGTTAGTGTTTTTATCATTTGACAGCTGTCAAATACTGCGCAACGAGTAGGCAGAACTATTGTAGTGTTCGCAATGTAAGTAATATTATGATATGCTTCTACAATTTGACAGCTGTTAAGAGTGATTTAACAGTTCCAAGCTCCAAAACAGTGAAAAAATACGGGTTTTATTGTTCATAGTGACAGCTTTTACAAAAATTAAACCACCTGCAAGTGTTGAAAACGAATACACAAAAATTGTAATTTGACAGCTGTCAAAAATATTGTGTCAACTACGTTTTTATAGTTTGACATCATTTTAGAAAGAAAAAGCATTGGTATCGGAAATGTTGTGTTGGTAATGTGGAAATATATTTCGGGTTTTACTATTTGGTAGCTGTCAGAAGTATTTGGTGGCTTTTTTCTTAATAACAAAATTTATAACCTGTGAAAAGATTAAAACTAAGAAAATTACAGAAAATAACAACTGCCAGTCGCCGTTTGGTAGATATAAACATCAAATTTGGAAGAATTACTGTTGTTTTATGATTTGACAGCTGTCAAATATTGTGCAATGATTACGCATAACTAGAATAAGTGCTTTTTATAAGAAAGATTATAGCGTCTGCAATGTGAGCAACATTATTTCGATGCAAATGATTGAAAATTTGACAAAATATTGATGCTTATACCATTTGACAGCTGTTATATATAAGAAATCGTAATTTGATATATGTCAAATATATTGTGCGAACTATGTTCTTATAGTTTGAAATTCAAAACGATTAATTATTGTTTTTATCATTTGATAGTTGTCAAATTAACAATGGTTGGTGCAGATAACAAAATTGACAATTTGACAGCTGTCAGAAGTGATTTAAACGCGTCCAAAACAGTGAAAAAATACCGTTTTTAAAGTTTGACAGCTTTGACAAAAAATTAACCACCTGTAAGTGCTACAAACAAATAAAAAAATTCTAATTTGACAGCTGTCAAAAATATAATATAGCGGCTGTCAGACATTTTTGACAGTTTGCCGTTAAAATTGTTTGGCTGGCAAACAAAGATGCTGATACTTAACATTTGTATTTTGGATTATTTTAAGACTTTTGACATGATCAATCATCATTTACTTGAATTTATTTTGGAATTCACACTTTTTTCGTTAGAAAGACGATTGAAATCTGGTGTTCCGCAGGGTTCCCTGTTTGGCCCGCTATTATATAGACAATTTATTTTAGCTAACCGCTAAAGATATTTTTTTTTACTAATGACAGTTCTGTAAGTATGAATTTCCTTAATATTAATATTTAATATTGATAAAATTATCTTACCTTAACAAAATCTATTCTAGCATCTCTAATTCAATTATCACAATTCAATCATACACACAATTAATTACAGTTTTTTCTTTCAATAGGAAGGTGAAGAAGAAGACGGATACGTATCACACACGTTAATCGAACGCAATAGCTTAGACTGTTTTGGAACATGTGTACTGTGTACAGAGTAGAACATACTTTCAGCGTCGGGTAGGATATTTTCGAAGCTATAGCAGAAAAGGGAAGTAATATAAACGTTCTATTAGAACGATACCTCATATTAGAACGGTACGTCGAAGTGCTTTTGAGGAGGAAACCCGATTATTTATAACGGTCGAGATAAATTTAGTGAAAATCTCGTGTTATACACATCCGAACGAAATTCTGGGTAATTTCTCAATTTTACGCAAAGAGATCAATATAATGGGTGAGTTCACATCCATTTCAGAAAATGTGTTCGAAAATGTGCTCTTCCACTTCGATAGATAGATAGTTTATTGTCGTTTCCCCATGGTACAGACATTGTCAAAATATAATTAAATATACAGGGTCTACCACGGAACCCGTTCATTAGAAGTTTCCAGGGTTCCTTACTATTTATGAATTTGAAACTTTGAGATTAAGAATAACCCACAGTTTTCTTTTGTTCTAAAATATTTCCAATGTTGTACAACTTCCGGAATCACCGAAAATTGCCATCAACTTTCTTGATTTAAATGGAATACCCTGCATTTTATTGCATTTTTGAATTGAACAATCGTTTCTACGATACCCTGTATTAAGTTACCCTATACCTATCTTCAACTGTTTTTGAGTTATTGTAATTTTTTAAAAAAATTGCGTTTTGCGGAGGGATGTTTAATAGTTTTTCTTTTCCTCTTCTTTAAAGGCAAAATCTCCATATTTTACTAACAGTAAGTAAAACCATAAAGGTTCACAAAATACTTTGCAAACCTATCACAACTTATACAGGGTGTTCAAAATTTAGTGGCAAAACCGAAAGACTTCAAACACAAAAAAGTCATTTTTTTCAAATGGAACGCCCTGTATATTTTTACATATTTAGATGACTATTTAAATTAGCCATCGATATGCTATTGGTATCCTTATACCTATCCTTAGCGGTTTTGTAGTTATTAACGCTTTTTACCAAATATTAATTAAAACAGGACTCGAAACCTATGCACATTTGAAAGTAGGCTGTGAGTGTGACAATAAAAACAAACAATTAGTTTATTAGGTATTTGGACGATTGGTACTACCGCGCTGAAGATATCGAGAAAGACACTATGAAAGTCGGTATAGGCTTGATCGGCTGGCCTTGCTTGAATTCTATTCCAATCGATGCTGGACAGTCTTTCTTTTAGAATAAGTAATTTCGCTCTAGACAAATTTCTAACTTGTACTTTTTCTTTCTTAGAGCTCCCACCTGCTATACTTATTTGTAATAGCTGCGAGAAGTGGTCCGACAAATGGAGAGTCATTACCTCCCCAGTCATATCTGCAATATTGCTATTTGTGCATATATTATCAATACACGTGGCTGCCGTATTGGTAATTCTGGAAGGTTCTTCGAAAACTATATGCAGTCCAAAGGAAAGAAGACAGTTTACCAGTTGTGATCGTTCAGGCGTCTGTGCTAAGAAATTTACATTGAAATCGCCTGCAACCAACAATTTAAGACTCGTGTAACGCTCATGTATATTTACTAGTATCACTTCTAGTTTGTCCATAAATGTTTTAAAATTTCCCGTTGGCGATCGATATATACATATAACAATTATATTTTGTTTTTTGCAAATGCATTTTTTTTTGCAAATACATTTATTTATTCGCAATTGGAATGCTTTTCAGCGATACAAAACCGTACTTTATTCAGTAGTTAACTAATTGTAATTGTCCGATCCCCATTTAGATAATTATTAATCCAATACAAATGATGTAGTTAGTGTTGAATATTTGAACAGTAATGGAGGCCATAGCATTACAAGAGAGAATTGAAATGATTCACATCTATGGAGAAAGTGGTAGAAATATCGATGATGCTGTTAATCTTTACTCACAACGTTTTCTCGACCAAATGCGATCACGCGCTTCTTTTCACCGAGTCGTTCAACAGTTCCTCTAGCGAAGGAACTGTACAGCCAAGGAAATGTAATCGCCGAAAAACAATTGCTGGAGAAAATAATGAAATCGCGGTAGCAGCTGCAGTAGCTAATAATTAATTAAAATAAGAATATGAAATGAAAAAAACTAGGTACATTATAATTAAATCGTGAAATTTGGAATTATTACGAATTAAGCTAAATAGCCACAACGAAATCAATGAGACACTGAGAGACGAAACAATGAGCTTGAGTTTGGGAAACTAATCCATCGATGTTTGGATCAATTCCACTGATAGAAAGACTTAGATAAAGAATTTTCCAAATTATCGTCAGTCAGTCTTGTATCCTTGTGTTGATGTTTTGATTTTTTGATTTTTTAACTTTCACTATTGAAAAGAACTGTTCGCATTTATAATAATAATAATAACAATAATAATAATAATAATAATAATAATAATAATTAATAATAATAGCAATAATAGCGTCAAAGCATTGCCTAGAGAGTGTTTCAGATATCTCTGCGAGTAGTTTCTCAGCTCCCAATTAGGCAAAACTTAAATAAGAGGCCTGATATAAGGACACTTATCAAGGATGAAAACTTTGAATTGAAAATGGAACATGAGTGTTAAAGTTCATATCCTTCATTCTTATCTGGTCTATTTTCCGGAAACGCAGTATGCGAGGAACAAGGAGAACGGTTCCACCAAGTTATAAAAGAGATGGAAAAATGCAGATATCAACGTTAACATGATGGCTAAAAGGAAAAATCCTCAACCCCACAACAGGAAAAGTACCGAACGAAGTTTTGAAGGAAAAAGAAACCTTTACTACAAAAACTTGCAACGGTGATAACTTTTTTGTGTTGACAAACGATAGTTTTCGCAGTTTTGTCCGTTTAACAATTTTTTTCTGTCTACACATATCCTGGCAAGGGTATGCTGACGACACAGCCATTTATATAAAAGGAATGTTTGAGAATACCTTATGTGACATACTTAGTTGAAGGAGGGCTTATCTCGGAATTAAAGCCCAAAGGATTAGTTCTATAATGGTCTAGCTGTCAAAGTATGTCCAAAAAATGCCCCATCCATTATCTTTTTCTCTCTATCTTTGAGAGATGTTACGTTGGTGTGACAGGTGTTACGTTGGTGTGACAGGTATTACGTTGGTGTGACAGGTGTGACATAGAGCATTTTGATGTAGTGATCTTATTATCAGATGTTGATTTTAGTAGTTGTTCTTAAATCTTTATGCAGCAGAATAAAACAGTATTGATTATCAGATTGACATAAGCAAGAGTGACATTCTTTTTGTTCTTTGTTTGTCTCTCCTTATCAGGATTTGTAATATCGTTTTTCATCACTATTTGATGATATCTCCCTCTTGAAGATCCTCTACCGAAGACATTATGATACGCCACTGATAAATATAATTCAACTACTATTGCTCGCCATCTAATTTGGCGTTTATAATACAAAACACCTAAATAGAATCGTCCAGCTCCCAAAAATACACCGAAACGCCTTATATATTACTATTGCACAAAAGCCGGAAGCCCAAACACCCAAAATACGATTTCGTTTCGTTGTTATTATTCAACCGAAGACAGACAGATTGGCCCGACGCGGTCTATCCGTCCCACTGCGGCTATCCGATATAATTGACGCCTTGTATATTTATTTACGAATCCCTGACGGAGTATCTGTGTACGGAAACGCGTGTATGGAGATCGATCATTCTTTTAATCTTAGATAACAAGGTCGTTTTCGAATCGGTGAAATAGTACCTATCGGATTAGATGCGGGCACGAAATTTATTATTGCGTTTACGGCCGATAAATAAATTCCTGGATGGGGAAAGATGAGACGCGTTCAAAAGGAAATATTTCGTAAAATTTATTGCTGGTCAGTCCGCGATAACGGATTTCGTAACGATTGAATTGCGGTGGGAATATTTTGTTTTTCCTTTCTTTTGACGGCCAATTAAATATTATTAATATATTTTTCGATTCGTAACAGATGGCGCTCTAAGCCCGAAAAACATGGTTGTAAACGTCTAGAAAAAATACTCAAAAAAACATAATTTTGTGTTTTTTATGAGAAGTGTTTCCGGCGTAATCCTTGGTGATTCGCTCATCATGTTTTCCGCATGGTTGACACTTCTCTATAAACTTCAGGCCTTTGATGTTTGCCGCCTCACTGGCGTCGCAACAAAAGATCGTTGCTTCTCAAATGTTCTACACTAGGCGGTTCTAGATCATTCCTTCATTTTGCCTATATAAGCGGGTGGATGGGCCAAACTTTAGTTCAGTTCTATTTGAGCTACCGATGTGATCACTTCGACAAGCGATATCCTAGCGAATTGCCGTCACTTTGCTTTGTGACTTTGTGTGCATCTTGAGAGCTTACTAATTATATTTTGCTATTAAGTTAATCGAGGGAAAATGATGTCTGGTGGTAGGCCCAAGTCTCTAACCAAATCGTTTAGTTTCGACTGCGTTAAGAGTTTTGGCTCATTATAGGTGGGCTCATGAGTACCATCATTGTCGTCGTCATCACTGCCTTGAATGTGTAAATGTGTGTTGAAGGTTTTCACGTTATTTTAGTCTTAGTGCTGATGTGCAATAATAATGATCTTGCTACAGAGTCTGAGGACAAAACTCCAACTAGATAATTCATTCTCTATAGATGAAACGATGATTCCGTACAATTTTTTGTTCGTGCAGGAGTATCGGGCATAGTATACGGTTTCCTGCCTTATCAAAGATCAAAAACTTCCGAGCTACTAAACAATACAAATATCCAGCTAACGAACAAAGAAGCAGCAATGGGCGTTGGTTCTGAAGTAGTTATAACTTTGTGCAAATCCATATTTCATAAAGAACATAGTGTAGTTTACTTCGAGAACTACTTTTCAAGTCAGACTTGGAGGTTGTGCTTTGATGAGAGATAAGGACCTGCAAAAGCAAGGAAGAGGAAGTTACGACTATCAGAAAAGTGATGAAATTATTATGGATTATTATGGAATAAATCCTACATCTGTTATTCACAGACACTCTAAAACAGAAAAGAAGAAGGTTGGAATACAATGTCCAAATATTATAAAACAATACAACAAGCACATGGATGGTGTCGACAAAGCAAATACGCTTGTTGGACTATACAAATCACCATCAAGAGCAAGACGTTGGTATTTTCCAATATTTTCTTATATGACAACTGCAAATGCATGGTTACTTTACAGACATGACTGTCAAGTTAACAAGCAAAAATCAATGCCTCTAAAGCGATTTAGAAACGAAATCGCCAACTCTTTGACTTCAGTGGGCAAAGTAAAACATGGGGGGATTTCAAAGGCCAAAAATGTTTAAGTTGCAACGGTACTTTCGGAATTCCGGAGATTTAGATAATTAAATGAAAACACCAAGTGACAGTGACAGTACTGAACTCACGCGCCAGCCTCTAACCTCTGTGTACCGCGTTCGACTCTAACAAAGTTGCGATGGGGCTCGCTAGATGGCGTACTGCGATGAGTCTGTCATTGGACAGCAAGTTGTTATTGTAACACGGAAGATTAATTATTTAATAAACACATACATATATACATTTATTTGCAAGGTGTCCAGATAACTTCCTTCGAATAGGTAAAAAATTAACCTATTAAACATTAATTATATCGACAGTCATATACGGGATAACGGTGTGCTTGTCAACAAATCTCGACACTCCACCGGAAGGAAACGCAGAGGCCAACTAATTCGGCCCACTCTGCGAACGGAACGGTGGTGATTCCGCAGAGGCCAACTACTGCGTCCACTCTACAGAATACTCGGGGGTTAGGGCTTGTGTGGGGCCAACTGCTTGGCCCTTCCAACGGACAGGATATGCTGGCCAACTAAATCGGCTCCGGCAGTCAGGAAGGAAAGAGAGTTAGTAAGTGTATTCTAACAGCAAACCGCGGCTTCTATATACCCTGGCCAGTACCTTTTTACGGCATGACATCATAAGCAACAACATTGTCAAAATATACACCGCACATTAAAACTCAACATATACAGGTGAGACCAAAACTATTACACATATACCTATTCTAGTGCAAGAAAACAATTTAAAAATAAATATTAACTCGGTAAAATAAACGGAAATAACTTCTAAAAATTGAAGTCTAAATAAGTACTTGATTTTATTGTTAACTCATCATTTAAATTTACCGCCAAATTAGCTGTCAGGTTAATTTGGATGCCTAACTCTGCTGTCAAAAAATTTACCAGATTTAAGACTGTCAAAATTACGATGAAAATTGCATAAAATCCAGCTCTCCTTGCAGGTAAACAAACACAAACCAGGTGTTCACGAATCGCGTGCTAATTATGCCCGACATCTTCGACGTACACTTTACGCTTTCAACAAAGGAAGCATATCCATCAAACATGCGTTGCAACAATAACAACATTCGCCCGAAGAAAAGAAAATACAGATGGAGAAGGACGAGGTGGGGAAGGAGGAGGAGGCGTTGGGAACAGTATTATGGGAACGCGGTGTCGTCGAACCTCCAGTTCCTTCACCCAATCCATCTTATAGATGATGTTACATTACACTTGCACGCATTCAGTGTAGAAGGCGGAATAGCGGCAACGTAAACGAACTCTCCGGCTATCTGTCCCTGTCCCGTTTTATGCGCCTATATCCGTACCTTGCGGCCGTAATCTCTGCAATAGTCGGGGCTTCTGTGTTTATTCTGGGCCGGTAATGACGTCAATGGTGTGCAAGCGGACTAGATTTACCGTCTTGATGCGTGCGCGATGTATTGCAACACGCACACACACACACGTATAAAACCGACAACGGGTACGTTACACCACCGTAAGCTCTGAGATTTTTAATGGAAGCTTCGCAATATTTCAGATTGGAGATGATCTCGTCTCAATGACGAATCTCAGCCGAATTCTTCTGGGATGTTGAAAGACGATTCTATTCTGCAATCTAATCGGGTAGTCGTATTCTGGTCGACGGATCGTACGAAAATAGCAACAATCTAATAATTTTTGGCAGAGAGACGGGAGACGTTCCAGTTATAGACGCGCTATTGTTATTTATTCCGCATTTTCTATTCGGATCTGATCGTGGTGGTGTCCTAATTGTTATTTTTGAAGAGACGTATCGTTAGAAATAATTTTCGTACAGGACGATGACAACAATTTCGTCAGGTAGCTAAACTGCAGGATGGCCTTCCTAAGAGAAATGACTAATCTGATCTAGCTTTACCGGAAGCACCTAATTCAACTAATTTACCAATTTATCTTCAATCTTTAATCTTTGGCCAACAGCCTTCTGGGTGGCACTACCACCTCGAAGAGGCTCGCTTGAAACCGCTGTATGGTGCAGCTATAGCCTCCACAAACATCCTTAAAATTTTGGAGATCTTAAAACTTCTTAGCGGTCACAATAAGTAGTGGTAAACTGAAGCACCAGAAGTGAGGTGTAATCACAGAGCCTTGAGGAATTTTTACAGGTTTTGATGGGGATGGTGACAACAATTTCGTCAGACAGCTTAACTGCTTGATGGTCTTCCTAAGAAAAATGACTAATCTAATCTAGCTTTACCGAAAGCAGATCTTCAACTAATTTACCAATTTATCTTCAATMTTTAATCTTTGCCCACGAACCTTATGGGTGGCAGCACCACCTCGAAGAGGCTCACTAGAAACCGCTGCTATGGTGGAGCCATAACCTCCACAAACATCCTCAGAATTTTGGAGGAGATCCTTCTGGGACTAAAGCTTCTTACGGTACAATAGGTAGTGGTAAACTGAAGCACCAGAAGTGAGGAGTAATCACAGAGCCTTGAGGAATTTTTACAGGTTTTGATGAGGATGATGACAACAATTTCGTCAGGCAGCTAAACTGCTGGATGGCCTTCCTAAGATAAATGACCAATCTGGTCTAGCTTTCCCGCAAGCACATCTTCAACTAATTTACCAATTTATCTTCAATCTCTAATCTTTGGCCAACAGCCTTCTGGGTGGCACCACCACCTCGAAGAGGCTCACTTGAAACCGCTGTTGTAATGGAGCCATAACCTCCACAAACACCCTCAAAATTTTGGAGATCTTAAAACTTCTTACTGGTCACAATAGGTCCTTGAGGAGTTTTACAGGTTCAAATCTTGGATATTTTTCGGTGTTATGTGCTTGTTTCTTAGCTGACTTTGATGCTTTATACGTCAAACCAATATGGATTAAGTCAAAAGTTTCAAAATCCTATCAAAACCTTTCCAAACCTCCTGATCATTCGTGCAAACAAATGATAATAAGTTTGTAATGCTATGTCTGAACACTAATGTCATGTAAGTCTAATTTTTCTCTCTCCTGATCTAGTTTCAGCTGGGCTAAATATATACAGCATGGCTACATCGAAGATGTACCATAGATTTGGTCCACCAATACAATAAGGACCATGAATTAGAACCATATTTTCGAGTAAACCGAAACCTCTTATACTCACTACTAATCAAGCATGCTACCTCTGGTTGGTGGGGGTTGCGTCAGTTTGGCAATCAAGCACTGTAGTCAGTAGGTGGCTATGTTGCTATCGCGCCACATTTGACCTTGATTCGCGAAGCAGGTATTAAACGCTAATTAGGTTCACTTTCTAATTAATAAAGCTTTCTAAGGAGTGGAATTTTGCCATTAAACAGGTCCGATTTTAACAGGTCTGATTTAAACAGGTCTACTTTAGATATTTCAACAAATGGGATCTGTTTAAACCAGACCTGTTAGAATCGAACCTGTCTAATCGCAGAATACCATTCAATAGAAAGCTCAATTAATTAGAAAGCAAACCTAATTAGCGGTTAATAACTGCTTCGCGCATTAAGGTCAAATGTGGCGAGATAGCAACATAGCCCCCCTACTGTGGTCTTCACTGCTTCGATTTTGAAACGAATTAATTTGAAAAAAATAAGCATATATTTATTTTTGACAGCTGTCAGAATTTGACGTTCCTGAAAGCATCGCTGTGACACCAACCTTTAATTATTTAAAATTTAATTTACGAAAAACCTATTTTTGACAGCTGTCAAATTGTAATAAATTTGACAGGTGTACATACCAAATCAATTATTACGACGTAAAAACCAATTCCGATAAGAATCCACCTATTCATCGCGATTTAATCGCCGGGCAATTAAACAAAGCGGACGGCCGATTCTCGCCGCTTCGTTTTATTTGTTTCCGATCGGGTCGTAAATCTTTTACGGCGTTGCCCGTCTAAAGTCGATCGCGCGAATCAATCGCACGATTGTCGAGAGCCGCACGCCATTATCGCCATCATTATCCCCGCCGATAGCGTTCGTCCTCCCTTAGGTACCCGCCACTGAATTTTCGCGTTTTATTCCCGATCCCCTAGGAACGACGCCACGGCAATAAAAAGCTTTAGAAACATGTTAAAATCCATTATTTACGCTCTTGTTGATGGTGGAACGCTAGATTTTATGACGTTTGTTCTGTAATACCGTTAACGAGAGTAGTTCCATGTCGTTTCTTGTTTTCATTTTTATTTTCCTCAAGTTTTATCGGTTTTTCGGTCGTGTTGTTAAGAGAAAACAAGGAAAAATCGTTTGACAGATAAATTGACGTATATCTCATACATGTCAAACAATCAAACTGTCATACATTTATGTCAAAAATGAAAATCCTAATTTATACTAATTAGAAGGTAGGTACAACTGCGCTGCGCTTGAAAACAGATCAAATTCTGACAGCTGTCATAGATGACTTGACAAATATTTTGACAGTTTTTTGACAGTTTAACAGCTTTCTGCCGGCTTTACATGCCGAAACGAGTTATAGCGTCCTGCAGGTGTTGAAAGTATAGTTTATCAATTTGACAGGTGACAGGTGAATTATTTGTTTGTGAAAGCGTATTGGCAATATTGTACGTCTTCAATTGTTACATAATCATATGCACCCTATGAATTCGCAAATTATTCGAGTTAGTTCGATTAGTAAGTGCTCTAACTTCGCCCCGTAGAGGAAATCATATTAAAAGTACACTGTGGGACGTTAAAATCCGGACACCTTTTTAATAACCGATTTACAATTTCCCGCCATCATATTTCACTCTTGACAGTTCAAATGTTGAATACAAGTGGTGAAAATTCTCTTTGAAAGAGGCCTTGTCAGGACCGTTAATACTATCGCAAAAGAGTTCATAAGCAGATTTTTCAAAATCTAGGGCCCTAGTTAAGAAAGTATTAATTTGACATCCATAGAGTAGTTGTCAATTGTATTAAATACTGTTCCACCACCCGTTGTTCACTCAATTTTTTCGAAATAATTGATTTTACAGTTTGACAGCTGTCAAAAATATTGTAGCTACATAGTTAGCTAAAGATTGTACAGTGGTCTTTTATTTTCTTTTTTGATATTTTGGCAAAGCTGGAGACTTTACAATTCACGGTACTCTGTCCTAGGGAAGCTGTAGGTATTTAACGAGCAAATTATAATTTTTATCGGTACTGACAATCTAGAAAAAGAAGGAAATACATTAAAAGTACAGCATGCGACATTAAAATCCGGACGACTTTTTGACAACTAAACAATTTAAAATTCCCGCCATAGTATTTCACTCTTCTTCCCCTCTCTC
>SMLS01070378.1:0-11111 GCA_004785975.1 Popillia japonica
TCCACCAAATTGTGTTTCACTCCAACACCAATAGAAAATTGCATAGACAAATTGTTTGAAATAGTTAGGTTTGACACTAATCCACGATTATTTGGTAAAAAGACAACAGATCGTAATTTAAATCAATAAATATCCGAAATTCTGGGCGTGCCTGAAACACAAGCGCTTCCAAAAACATCTTGTTTCTGGAAGGTGCTATTTGTATGGTTATAAGAAAAATAAGAAAATATGCACACGATGCAGAAGCAGTCAGAAATCCATTTGTCGAGAACACTGTTCCATTATGCCTAACATGCGCGGCTTAACTGTTTTCTTATACATAAATGTTGGTGCTTTCGTTATGCTTCCACATTTTCTATATTGTTGTTATTTTACATTTTGTATATATTTTAATATACAAATAAATCATGTTCAATTGTTGTTGAAGCGCATAATTTCTGATTCATCACTTATCCATTAAATTTATTTCTTCCTCACTTGCTGAAATTTTAATTGAAATAAAAATAAATTATTTGAAATTACAAACAAAAATCATAATAACTGATTTGTTAAAACGTAAATTATCTGTTATTTTCTTAATTATAAAGGTGTTTTTTAAAGTAAATGATATCAATAATGTAAGTGTAAATTGACATTAACCTTATACTTTGACATTTCGTTATGTAAGTACGGGCCTAGCATTTTTAAAATACTACCGATATCTAATATGAATCAGAAGTACTAATTTAATTCCTTAGATCATGTATATTACATGGATACCGCGTTAGGTTCCCAACTATGTTTCCAACATAGCAGAGACAAATTGTATTCTTCCTTTTCGTTCTTATTTATGAAAGTCATTTGGTCATTATATACCTTGCTTACTCTGTATCACTCAGGCAAATGATTGGCTTAAAATTGCGTGAAATTGAAACAAGTTTAACCGCGAAATTCAAACTGCGTAGTGTACGATTTAAGAAAATATTTAGATTTTCAAACAATTAACAAATGTGAAATCTGTTTTCTCATTTATTCAACTAACCCTCTTAAAACTATGTAAAAAAAGTGAATTATAATGCAAAAGTACATAAAGGAATAATTCGAAGGAAAAACTATTTTCAAATAGCAGTACGAGTCCTGTCAACAAAACGTCCCAATGACATATGACATGTCCGATATGCGCTTCCCGGACAATCAGGGGTACAAAGAAAGACAGCAGCATTGCTGATAGCTTACTCACAAAAAAGATAATGCGAAAAAGGCACGTTGCACATCTTGGAAACATAGTCGGTAATAAGTTCGTACGGGATAGCAGTATCCATGTAATATACATGATCTAAGTTTAATTCATACGTTAATTTATTGATGACGTAGGGCTCATCTTTCGTGATTTTGACTATACGTACAGAGCTTTCACTTACAATTAGAATCAAAACCTACGTGATCGCTGACGTAAACTGATGTAAATAATATGTTGGTAAAACAAACAAATACCCCTAACCAAAAAGTTACAAAGTCGATATTTGACAGTTTTTATACGCCTCTGTTTGTCTCGTTGTTTTCATCTTTATTTTATTCCTGCATTTTCGTTATTTGTCATAAGTTTCCTTTTAAAATATCAGGAAATAATAGCGTGTGTGATTGGTAATTTTGTAGCACATTAATTGTAATGATAATGAAAATAAGAATTGTTGTTTCAGATTATCATAATGGTGTTTACACCGGAGCATAATCCTTTTATTTTAAAGGTACATTACAGAAGTGATATACGAGATGTTAATGGAAATTGGAATTATTCTCTACAAAGCTGTATCGAGCAATTCACTTAGGCGTTCCCAGATTTTGATATTGATTATGATGCACTGAAACACCGCAGGCATGTTATAATTCATCGTTTTGAAGAAAAACATTGCATTTGCAAAAAATTAACGAAAGATGTGTTAGATAACATTCATGAAAGAATTGACTTTCTGTGGAAACTTGTCATAAAGCACTTACCAAAATATGCACTCTTATAAATTAACAGTAGTACAACAATTACTTCCAATTGATTTTGAAAGGGTTCTGTCTGAAAAGGACTACTGACAATCTTCATGAATTTGTCGAAACCAATTTACATCCTATAAAAATAGGAATTTAGGTAGCAGTATCCAGGCGAAGAATTACTGGACCAATATGGTTCCATCAAACTATTGCAGTTGAACGATATCGCACCATATAAAACGAATTCATACCACAACTACACGATGGTGAGCTATAACAAGGTTTCTTTTAACAAGATAAGGCCCGCGCACACAGAGCTAGAGATACGCAGGAACATCTCAGACAATTTTTTGATGATAGACTGATAAGCGAGAACTTATGGCCTCCACACCCTCCAGACCTGAGACCATTAGATCTTTTATTTGCTCGGCAATTTAAAAAATAAAGTCTTCAGAAAGAGATTGCACAATTTAGAGGAACTTCAAGCAGCTATACAAGAAATAATAAATATCACCATAGAAGAACTGCAAAATGTATGTGAAAATTTAAAACGCAAAGTAAATGTTTGTTTAAATAACAATGGAAATCACTTTCAACATTTATTATAAGTATTTTTCCGTTACTTAGTTGTGATTATTTACAATATAAACCTAACCTGTGAAATGTTTATTGTCAAGGCGTAAATAAAAATTTCTACAGGAATTTTATTTTTACTTATTACCATACTGTTCAACGGGTTGCATATCTAAAAGAGTTCAAAGAAATCGGATATTTAATCATGTCAGTTGCAACAATGAACGCTAAATAAATCAAACTGACAACAAATGTATAAAAAAAAATGCAGAAGATGTTAGAAATAACATGGCAAACGAGTAAAAGGAAGATATACAGCATATGAAAGAGGAAAACAATACTATTACAATACTACCACGACCATATAATACAGTCCGAGAAGCGTTCAATTTCGGTTTTGGCCACGTCGTAGTTGTAATATGTATATACAGTATGTCCTCGATCGGATTGTATAATACGAAAAAAAATATTTGGACCTTAACACAAAAATGTAATTTGTTATATTTTTTTTTGTTTTCCGCAAAACCACCAATTCTATTCGGCGTGGTGATGATAATATCTTCCAACTTTTACACACTTTTCAGCTCTACGAACAAATTCCCTGTAAAAATTGTAGATCATATATTCAGTGACAGAATTTACCGTTTCCCTAATTTTCTGTTTTAAAATGTCAATACACACATAAAAATACGGTGTTGGATTTAACACCGATTTCACTCCGTCTGGTAGTTCCCTCGCGACCAAATGCACAAGTAGTTAATCGCAACGGAGTTGTATAATTTAGTACTAATATCCGAGATTCGGAGTTAAAGTAACACTTTTACGTAGTTAAAGTTTCCCTTGCGAAGTTGGTTCATATCCCAATCGAGTTGAAATTATTTAATTTTGGAGTTGCCTTTACTCCATTGCAGAGTTAAAATACCCGTATTTTGTGTTAGCCAGACTCCATTACAGAGTTGGATAAATTGCTTTATGGAGTTAGAAGCACTCCGCTAAGTGTAGCGTGAACTCCATGTCGCAGTTGAATGAATTCAGTTGCGGTGCGGTGTGACACCTTTACAGTGTCAGCTAAATTTCACTACTGAATTCCTACTACTGTTTTATGGAATGACGCTCACTAATTTATGTAATCTAAAAAAATTGATAAACAAAATAATTTTAGAAACTGGAAATAAATAAAAAGATAAAGTAGATCATAAAAAACAACATTTCTACTAAAAACATAAACATGTATTTCAATATGTACTTAAAATGCAATACAAATTTAAACAAGTTTATACTTTTTATTTTTAATAAATGTACACATAACTTAAAACTAAATTTAGGTTTAGAGAAAGATTAAGACATATTTTATAATGGGTTTGTAAGCAAATATTTTAAATACAAAAATAAGAAAAAGATAAAAAACTAACCTCTATCAACGTCACAACACAATTTATAATTATTAAATTCTTCACATTTCTTTATCTTGATACTAATTTCTCAATCCTTCGGTGTTAATGTCGAAAATTAGGTGGTTGCAAGTCCGTATATATGAATTTGTATAAACTTCCAGCATGATTTCAAACTGTCTTCGAGCTTTGTTCTAAAAACAAAGGGGATTTGAAATAGGACGTTAAAAGAGTCTAAGACATTATTCGTATCAGTAGGTAACAAAATATGACCTAAAACGATAATAACCCACTGATAACAGCAATGGTTGGTTGGTTTTTTTGTTCTCTACGCCATCTTCTAATGGAAAACTTATCTGCAGTAAACACCTGGTTGAAAGAAAGAAACGTATTTATGACGGTCAAAACTTACATGATAAAAAATAATTAATTTTTATGTCGGGTCGTCTACAGAAGTTCTCTCAATACCACCTCGTCCTCTGGCAGTCATTTTTCAACATTAGTCGAACTAGTTTGGTAAACTAAGCGAATAAAATATGGCCGTTATGAATTACAAAGGCATACGTATATGCAGCAAATTTCCTTATATCATATCAGTTAGAGAACACTTACCTGTTTCTTAGTATTAATATCTTAGTATTAATATCTAGGTTTCCGACTGTTATCTTTATCCACTTTTTCAAGTTTTGGTACACATTTTGGTGTTGCGTTAGCTCCCTTCTGTTGCTAAACTATTTAACAACACCGAAAGTTAGCATATTTGTTTCCGTTTGGTGTTGATGTTATCCGTGCCTGATGTTAAACAACGAGTAACACCGTCGAAGGATATTAAATTTCTATTTTTTGGAGTTGGAAATTTTTAACTACATGAGGTGTAGTTAGAAACATTTCCGAAAAGTGTTGTAATATTTCCTTTTAATATTAATTTAACAAATTGTTAGTAAGAATTTAACTCTTTTCAGAAAAGCTACAACCCCGTTTAATTCAACTCCGTACAATTTGTATGTCTGCACACATTGCTGTCATTGCAGTAGAATTAACACGGTGATATTTTCGTTGGTTGCAAAATTTTTAATATTACTTCCGTTGCACTTACTTACATAAACAGTTACAATATTGATTTTAAGCTCTATATTTTTACTATTCTAACTTTTGAAACAGTTTATATACCAGCTACGGAAGACGATCATAATTCGATCTATCCATAACTTTCCTTTACGAAAACATTTGTCTTCGTAAATTTAATCATTACATCAATGCACTGAAAATTACTGACGTTTACGCTTGACACATTCTTTTTTTCGTTCGGCGTCGGCGTTTTCTAGGACGAAATCTACTTATAATTAATTGACCGGGAAGCTTTCGTGCAGCGCTGAAAAAGCAGCACAAATTTGCTTTGCATACTTCGTTTCGCTCCGGGCATCCTTGAACACAACCTTCTTGAAAAAATGAACTGTGAACATTTAAAATGATATTAACACATAGTAACAAATTACACAAATTTGTAGATAAATCATAAGATATGTAGAATAACAACGATAATTAACTCTGCTCGGCGAAAGTTTTTTTTTTATTTGGCGTAGATACCCTAGTTGGTGCGGGGTAAAATACTTCACATTTTATGTATATGAGGGTGGTAATGTGTAAACAGAGTCATGAGGTCACAAACTATTCAAATGACGTTTAACAGAGTACTGTGATGATAAAGAGGTAACAGGTCGTTACGAATCTATTTTTGTACTGTCATACGTATTGCTATCAAGATTTTTTTATTATTTTTTGCGTGTTAGCATGTTTCCTGCATCTTATTTCTACATTCCTTTGTCTTTGGTCCATGTAAACTATATTACAGGATGTACAATTGATTCTCCTTCCCGATTTTGTCATTTATGGGGTGGTGTTAATCTTTTCACTTAAAATAATTTTTAATGTATATTGGTTAGAAAATGTGGGCGTCAAATTGAAATATTTAAAAGAAATTGGAAAATTGTCAGGAAAGGTGAAATGGTAATTTATCATTGTGAATCGTGAATATAGTTGTTAATGTGGTAGTTTATTCTATAAATATCAATGACAAATTGTTCGTCGTTATGGGTAATTAGTTGTTGTTGTCTCCTAGTTAATACGGAAATTTGATGAAGTAATATTTGTTATTTATTAAAAGAAGGAAGATTTCTAGGTCAAATTCTGTTCCAACGACGGTAAAAATGTCGATTACGTATCTACACAGATTTTTAGGGAAGATTTTTGAGAACTTTTGCATATACAGTGGCACTTCATCAACAAATCGATTAATATGTCAGTATTCACTGGCTGACTGAATACGCATGCTGACATGCTATAACAACAGTCTGTTGCTATTGCACTTGCACTCCGTCCTTGATTGTCGTCAATATGAGGAATTTAATGTATCACTGAACGATGAACGAAATTGAAAATCGAAATATAAGATAAAGACGCAACAATCTATGCTTTCACCAGTAGAATGGCACAGTAGAATATAGCCTTTCTTATTCTAACAAACGGAAACTAGCTAAGCACATACGTCTGTCTTTTATTTTTCATGGTATTTTGTACAAAATTATTTAGTATTAATTTCCCCAGAAAGCGTGGCAGAGAAGGGCACCCTTGTCAAATATCTGCCAATAAACCTTATTGTTAAAGACCAATGCGTTTGGAGACATATACAATTATGTTAATAAGATATATGTTTTCTCTGTATTCACGGACACTGAATGAGAAAACAAAATATTTTCTAAAATACTTAAGAGTTTCAGTAATTCAGACACTCGGAAATGGTGAAACGACGACATATGATTAATTTGTTCTTATAGTTACTCTTTCTAGTTTCCCAACAAGATCCAGCTAACTTTTTACGGACTTACTGCCAGGAAATTTTGCGAACTTGTATGTAAGAGCATTAATGTCGGACACAATAGGACGCTTGAATGTCCTTTGTTAAGTTTAGATAAACTATGTATGATATGAAGGTTATAAGAACCAGATTTTAATCAATGGTATGCCGAGATAACGTTATTTTGCTTATATAAAATTACCAAAAACTTACCTCTGTGTGCTTTAATGTACATGCAATGGTTCTCTCAACGTTAACTGCATTTTCGAATATAACTAGTAAATCTTAATTGCGGTCAGTAATTATATTTAAAAAAATGGAGTATTATACGTCAAAGCAAAAACTATTTATATTAAAGCAGTATTACGGTCGCAATGCCGCGATCTATTTCCAGTAAATTATTCCGAAAAATCAATCCCTAGCGCGAATACTATTTGCCACACGCACGCTTACAGTTAACGTCCCGCCCATCCCTAAAAACTAGAATACAATCCACAGGTTGCAAATAATATCCCGATATGTATGTATATACATGGCTGTACTTCCCTGTCGGGATTGTAGCCATCGGGCGTAGTTGACATATGTACATATTTCGCTTCACCAATGTTCATATCTTGCTTACTTCTTCCACTCCACTCTCGCCTGTCTTGCATTTTCTATCTCCATTTTGTAATCTTTATACAGCGTATGTCATTGATTACCTGATCCTACCATCTTAATTTCGGTCGTTCTCTTGTGCTTGATTGCGTTTACGATTTCGCCATTCTTTTAACTGCCCCATTGTCACACATACGAGTGCGAGAACATTTTATTTTATACAAAATTTCTCCCTAAAAGCAAATCGAAATGCTGCAAATGACTGTGATGCAAGAATTCATGAGGCAATACGCTTTTTGAAAACGTCCTAGGCATATTGGATAGGATTACCGTCCGGAGTATTGGCCGGCCATTGTCATTTGTACATCTTCAAATTAAATGTTAACAATGCTTAGTGTCAGATTACCGCCGCTATACTGGGATTTTCACAGACAAATAAGGGATTATTTCGCGGCCTTGGTTCATACCAAATTAAAACACTGAGTGAAGAATAAGTTTGACGTATCACTAAACTCGTTAAGTGGTTGTCGGGCATAGAGTTTCATGTTATTAAAATGATTTCGTATTCGATAAACTGATTTCCAATTTGTATTGCACTTCAAGATTTCTGAATGAAAATTGTAAGAGGTACCAAGCATCCATTGGTACTGTTAATAGTGCGGCTACCTTATTCTAACAGTTTCCATTTGAAAAAGCGATGCTAGGTCCAGAAAGTTCCTTTTTTTTCACTCTCAATACTTGAGCGATATCTTGTTGTGCTTCTACGCATTCTATCTTACCTATGAGTCTACAAACCTGATTATAGCAAATAATACCACTATGGCTTTAGTAGTAAATATACAATAATACTCTCCGCTTGCTACTCAGAAAATAAAAATGCGTATTGATATCATAAGGAAACTGCAGCTTGCGTTTATACCTAAGAGTAACTAATCAACTAGTCAAAAAAACTGTCAAATATTACTTTAATTATTTAAAGATATTTTCAATGTAAACATATTTTCCACTGTTACTACTCAATTATTCTTTTTTATCAAAGAATGGTAGATTCTGTAACGAGGTTAGAATGAAAATTCCACGCGAGTGGAAGATTCCAACGGCGAGCGGAGCCAGCGTGAGGAACCACGAGTATCAAATTTTCATTCTAACTGAGTAGCAGACTATACAGGGTGTTCCAAATCGGGTGGGATTGCATGGGCATCTTCCTTATTATTGAAGATAGAGATTTGTTTAAATGGGCAATGTTTTGCAGTTTTATGTGCTGATCTAGAATCTGTTTCAAAAGATTCAAAATTTCGAAGCATTCAGAAGTTATGTCAAAAAAATCAAAAATCGCCATTTTCTTCTATGTCGAATATCTCCGTAAGTACAAACTTTACGAAAAAAAGTTTCACATAAAAAGCAATATGCTCGGTACAAGCAATTCAAAAGCAATGTCAAACATAAATTCAAGACGGCGGCTATCGACAAAACCATAACAACTCTTAAATTAAATAGGCGCCATATTGGATTTTTATATCTCTAAATAAAGTTTTTTATTCTCTTTTCATCCATGTAACATAACCTATAATTAAATAACGAAATACTACTTTAATTAACATTTTTATATTTTAATCAAGTAGACTTGCATGAACCCAAACAATATCAAATAAAATACAAAAAACAACAAATCTCAATTTTAAAATTCATAGATAATCTTCAAAATGGTGACCATTCTTTGCTATGCATAATTCACAACGTTTAATAATACTTCGGGTAACTTTCCGTAACGTATTTCCATTAATTGAAGCTGAAATATTACTTGTGCTAGATTATAAAGGTATGGCGAATTATTCAATTGAAGAATCTTATGATATGTTTTGTACATTTATCAAGTGTCATAAAAATTCTTGTCTTGCCAGCCAAACTTATTTAACAAATTTTCCGGATAGAAGGCAACCAAACACAAAAATATTCAACTAGACATGAATATGCCGCTGTATGAAAGTTTGAAAAAGTCCATCAAAACTAGGGAAAATTATTTAGTATTAGTACAAGATCGTAACCGTAATGGTGAATTATTAACATTGGCTTCTGTTGCGGCTAATCCAAGTATCTCAACTCGAGGAATAGAAGCACCGGTTAATGTATCCAAATCTACAGCATGAAGAATTTTAAAAAAGCACAAGTTTCGCCCTTATGCGTTACAGGTTGTCCAAACTTTAGGACCACAAGATTACAACTGGATATCTGCATATCCAGACTCTGTCGTTGGTACGAATTTAATATCAAAATCGTATGAGGAGAAGAATGGCCCACCTCTGAAGTCTGTTTGCAGAATACGCAGGAGCCGAATATGGTGATGAGCCGCTTAGGATCTGTTTGTAGCACAAACTTACGTCCGTAGATCATGCGATGAAATTTTGTTACAGCAAATATTAGAGCTAAACCCTCTTTTTCTATTTGACTATAACTTTTCTCTGCCGGCTTCAGAGTACTTGAAGCATGATAAACAGCCTTGATTGAACCGTCCTCAAATTCATGTAAAATGCATGCTCCAATTCCGGTATTAGAAGCGTCTGCTGCAACAATTATTTTCTTCGTCGGATCGAAATGGATAAGAACATCTGACTTGAGAATCTTTTTGAATTCGTCAAAAGAGTGTTGACACTCTTTCGACCAATTCCATTCGGTGTCCTTCTTTAACAAATTGTCTAGTCGTTTGCGCAGATTGTGCATGGTTTTGATAAATTTACCGTAGTACGTGATTGCACCAAGGAAAGAGCGCAATGTTGATTCACATGATGGTGGTGGCATGCTGCCGATGGCTTCGATCTTTGCAGGATCGGCTTTGATGCCTTCCGAATCTATGTGATGACCCAAATAGCGGAGTTGTTTTGTGAAAAAATTGCATTTTCCGACCTTGATTTTAAATCCGAATTCCCCAATTCTATCGAAAAGGTTATCCAGGTGTTGTCGATGTTGATTGTCGTTACTGCTTGCAACTAGTATGTCGTCGAGATAGGCGGATATTCTATCCAATCCCGAGATGAGTTGATCCATTATCTGTTGAAAAGCTCCCGGCGCGGTTTTCACACTAAATGGTAATCGATTATATTGAAATAATCCTCTGTGAGTATTAATCGTAAGGAGTTTTCGCGAGTTTTCAGAAACGACAACTTGATGGAATGCGTCAGATAAATCCACGATGCTGAAATACTGGCAGTTGGCAAGCTTTACAAAAATATCCTCGGGAAGTGGCAGAGGATATCGATGAGGTTCAAGTGCATCGTTCAATCCGGTGGAATAATCAGCGCAAATGCGAGTTTTCCCATTTGCTCTTTTGGTTGCTACAATTGGTGCTGCCCACTCTGAGAAATCAATCGGAGTGATGATGCCTAGTTGTTGAAGTCTATTCAGTTCTTGATCGATTTCGTCTATGGCTGCATATGCGACCTGACGTTTTGGATGGAAAACTGGCTTTACGTCTTTTCTTAACGAGAGTTGCACTTGAGTTTTTGTACAAATTCCTGGCTTGCCAACGTTGAAAATGTCTGCGTATTTGCTGATAAAATCTTGAATGTTTGGAGTTTCCTCAGTAGGGTTGGTTGTGAAAATTTGTCTGCAGAATGAATTGGGGGGAACGTCCCATAAGCCAAATTTTGTTATCCAATCTATTCCAAAGATGTTTAGGTGTTTAATTGGTGTGATGTAGCATGTGCCACTACGTGATTGTTTTGACAAAATCATATTAC
>SMLS01070379.1:0-32462 GCA_004785975.1 Popillia japonica
TTATTATCGTTTGATGCCACCATAACTCCAACTTTCCATCGACAAAAATCTTTGGTAGTTTCGGTTGATATACCTAGGTACATACAGTATAACTAGGTTATAACGTATTCGATGAGTCTGAATATTTTTGTACGTTTTATCAGAAGTACCTACGTTATAAAAATAAAACTGAACACTCAAGTAAAGTATGTAGTTATATGTTAGTAGCACTTCGTTGATGTGCAACCCACTGCATCAAAGCTCTATCAACGTCCTATCGAATGGGTTTTCTAAGTTTTCTTATAATAAGTTGTAAGCTGCTAGATTTTTTTTTATTTTTGAAAACTAGAAATAATAGTTTCTTTCAAGGATTTTTTACTATAAATTTCAGATTGTTCAGCTTCAATAATGTCCACTTTTTCTTGAACAGTTAAAGCCTCACTGTGCAGTTTATTGTTATTTTCGGTGGAGATTTGATAAGAAAGAGCACGTGTAACTGTCCATGAATAACATCTAATACTGACGTCATAGTAATTTAATGTTCCGCCTAAAGCTTCTGCTGTGAACTGTGATTTCACAAAACCCGGGAAATCCTCGTAGCATATTTTATCATTCAGAGAAGTTAGTACGTTATAAACGAGTTAAGCATATGACTACTGCCCAGATTATCAGTACTTTATATAAGACCTACTGATTTACATATTTTTAACTCTAAAATTAGCAAATGTTTATATTAAAAGAATAGTTACAATATCCAGCAAATGATTTATACAGTTTGTTTCCAAATAAGTGCGAAAGTTTTTAAAGAGTAATTCCATATCAAAAACTAAAGGGGGCTTTCATGTAAACAAAAGCTCTTAGGTTTGTCCTTGAAAAGTACTCCCTTCCAAAAATGAGAAAAACAATTGTTTTTGATTTTTTCTGAAAATGGCTGAAGAGTTAAAGCAATGGCCTTTTGCGGGCATGTTCTACCAATAAATGAACTAACTATGAATATGTTTTCAATATTGCTGTGATCTTTCAAAGGGGTGAAACATGCAACCCCTATTCCCTTTTAACCAGAACTTTTAAACAAAATAGAATTTCCTAATTTTAAAATATCTGCCGAAAAGACTGTTTTAGAACTAAACTTATTTAATCAGTGCATTTTTTCCGTAAGAGCAGAGGTTTATTAATAAAAAAATTAAATAGAATGTTGAATATCTTCTATGACTGAAATCGTAGGTGGCTGAAGAATCATCACCCTGTATGTGGATACTACAAAATCTGGAAAATTTATGAATGGTCAAGTATACGGTTTACCTGTCTGGTAATTATCTAGAAGTTCATAGATGTATGCGATTTACTACGCTGCCAATCTTTATATGAAACTAGGTCTAAGGACAGAGATGCGTTTAAGAGTAACTCTTCCGTTAATTAATTAACAGCGTGCTTTACTGATATGGATGATATTTTACGCAAAACTTTGAAGTGTACTTCGTTTGATCTGTATCCTGTAAAATTAATTAATTTGCTAATGTAAAATCCAAAATACTATTTGCTGGTGAATGGTATAAGTGCAAATTGGAAACTGTTTTTCTAACTACAAGTAACGTCTTCATTAATTAAACCAGCACAATTTATTTCGTGTTACAACTGGTTTCTTTGATTAATTAATCGAGTAATAAGGGAAGCAGCATTTACTCCGATAACTACTCTATGCGGTGATAGATCTATTAAATTTTGACATATCTATTATTTTAGTTTTATGACTTTGGTGGAGTTTGGCGCGACAATTATCAAAGATAGAGGAGGGAGATTTTCTAGACGTTTATAGAACACAAACACGCATACAGTTAAATTATTATTTATTATTATTTATTTACAGAGTGATAAAAATTTTATTTGATATAGATTGCTATACTTTTTAGTAATTATTTCGATAGCTACGTAAATGACCTTTGCAGTGGTATACGTATAGTTATGTGTATTTTAGATAACTGGTTCTGCTTCTATTGGATTTTTTTCAAAAATTTTACAGTTTTATGTTTTAGGATGTAGACTGAAGATGGAATGGTACGAATAATATAAGAGTCAGTGGGAGTTGCGGTCGTGGGACTTGAGGTCAAAGAGATTTTTAATTACATGCAGTGGGACTTGCGGTCAATTTTATTCTCGCCGTGGGACTTGCCGTCACCTCATTGCATATACACGTATAAAAAATGATATACATTTGCATAATTATTATATAGTAGGAAAAAGTGAAAAGTACAACTTTCCTTCACACTTTAATCCAAGCTTAGGGCTGGCAGTTGAATACTGGCGTGTTTAAAAGTTGGCGTTTTCGGCCGTTGTCACACTAAACTATACTATTGACTACTATATATACATATATAAATAATATTTACAATTTTTGCTTATTCGAATTTTGCGATGTATGCCAATGTTGATAGACATTTTTTTATATCTCTTGTCTGTTTAAAACCTTCCAAACACTTTTCCATTCTTTCATCCACTTTTACGTACACCTTGCGCCGTTTCGTTGCTTGTAAATGTAAGTCACATCGTTTCATTAAAAACGAGCTATGGCTGGCTTCTGTTTTTAATATTTTTATCAACGCGTATAGGTTTGGATGTGGTCGATTTAGAATGGAATTTAGTCTTCGATTCCACCCCAACCGCATTGTTTGTTCTGTGTAAAGCTTCGGAGCAGTTCCATTCTTCTTGCTTTATTGTGAGATTTTCGAGCCACTGTTCAACAAAGTAGTCGTAAAATAATAAGTTTTTCGTCAATTGGTGTGCTTTCTTGAAATGTTATCCAACCTTCGTCAATATTACCAATTGGAATATACGCTAATGCTGCACACATACGCAGATGGTTTCTGGTTGCACCGTCTTCTTTGTAGGCTTTAACCAGTCCCAATTCTTGGATTTTTCGCCATAAAGCCTGATTAAACTGGAAGTTACACACCTATTTGGCGACTGTAGGGTAGATTGTTTTCAAAGACGTAATAGCTGCTTGCTCGAAATCCACTGATACAGTATAAGGGTTCCAGGATGTTGCCTTTTTTATTATTTGGAATAGTTTTGTGTAGGTTGCGCACGATTTATTGCACAGAAGTGCAAAAAGTACAGGAACAATTTTTATTTTGGTCGACGAGCTTCCAAGATCGACGTGGATGGTGTACAGCTGTTTATATTGCTTTGCACAGCTTTTAAAAGTCTCATCCATAAAAAATCGCTTGTGTGACTTTAATGCTTCCTTTGCTTCGGTATTGCAAAAAACCAAAAGCTTATCTTTGTCTTCTAATTGTGACAGTAAAAAACTTGTTCCGTCGTCCAAATGAAGCATGTTTTCCGTGAATATAAGTCCGGTGGTGTCTTTTGAATCCTTCTTATCACCTTGCGCTTCTCTTCTTGCTTGATACAGACTAGGCTTAGCGTTCTGATATAGGGTGAAATCGGACACAAATTCATATCCCTTATTTAGAACTGTCTCCATTTCTTCACTGTATATTTTAGCTTTCGTAGTGTCTTCTTCGCGAGATGACCGCAACACCCACGATACGTAATATAAGACGGTAAGACTTTTCGGCCCAATAAATGTCTAGATGGTCATGACTAATAAGTAAGAACTTAAAAAAACACCAAATTTCTACTGACAACTTTGACATCAATAGTGGTTCTCACTGTTTCTTTTCAGATATTTTTTATCTTCTTACACATTAACAATGAATTTCTGCAGGAGAGTCATATAGTCATAACTCCACTAACACAATAGCGGTGCGCCTGGTACAGTGATTGACTTTAATTATTTAGTCTGGTTATTGACATAAAGGTAATGAAATAAACAAACAGGTCGTTTACGATAGCTTAGTAGGTTTTCAAAATTTGTTTCCGACTGTGTTTGTTTTTCATACCTTTGTCCTTACTGCTCCCATAATTTTTCTAGATATAATACAAACGACAGTTTTATTAACCTAACAACTAATTTTTGAACAGTAGTTTTAAGTTTTAGCGATCTTAACGATAGTATTGTTATTACAAATGTCTTAAGCATCACAGCTTTAACTAAAATTTGTTTCCATATCTTTACACTGTACTTATAGTACTGCTCGATATATTTTTGACCACCTGGAGTGCAAAGTTTCAGTAACTTTTTCACTTCAGAATGCTTCATTTAAAGGATGCTCATGAGAATTTTTTTTGCAATCGAAAAATGAGGTATTTAGATCTCAAGGATTGAGATTGATGAATGTGGATTACAACAATTACTGGTTTGTTTAACTTCAAATTCAACATTTACTTATTTGTTTTAACATATAAATTGACAAGTGCATAATGTATATTCACAGATTATTGCACTATTGTTACCTTCGATCGAGAGTAAATAATGCTTAATTCATTCGTAAATTTGTTCCTGGTTGGTACACGCTTTTATTTATTATAACTACGGGCATGAATTTTAATGAAATTAACAAATAATTACTTTGATTATTGAAAAGTAAATATAACAATTTCAAACAATATTTGTATCTATAACAATATAATAAATAATGTAATTATATTAAATACAATATTTAATATATTGAACAGCAGGTTTATTTAAAAATGTATAAATTTGGGTTACTTGAAGAACAATAAATAATAGCTCCTAAGTGGGAAATCAATAGCAGTGCAATGCATTCAGTCCCCTATTACGAAAGGGTACCAGTAAAGGAGTGCATGAAGCCAAAACCAATTGAATCTCATTGTATTGTTCAAATCTGCTCTTGGCGCACAAACCGTCTATTATGATCTAGGATTAACGCTAATCACATTTAGGTATTAAGTTTGCTCATATTAGTATTAGACTCTACTTGTGTGTCTATTATATGTTTGAGAAGAGCACAACACTCGCAATTTACAATATATCGTTACTATTTCTTAAAGTAAAATATCACTCTTTACTTGCAATTTATTTAGTGGCTCTGGTAAAAACCTATTTCTCATAACTTTCATCTGTTATGATAAATGCGTCATGAGTCTCATGCACATAATTCTATCCTCCTATACACTATATTCCGTGATATAGGCAGCGTGTTCAGGGACTATTTATGACATGCAACGCCTTGCACCGCGTAAATGGCAACGCAGTTAAAGAAAAATATATTTTATTGGGGTATCTAAGTAATTGTGAGAATATCGAGAATATAAATTTAAGTTGAATGTTTCAGTATTGACCGTTAATGCTATAAATACGATGAAATATCATACAGAATATGTACTTTAGCTCAAAGAGAATTTTGCGTGACTCTGGCTCGAATTCCTTAACGCATATTTAATTCTAAAACAACTACACAACAGGCAGGAGTAGATTGGGGCCACCAGATCAGAATTAATGTCAAAACGCCATATTTTGAATAGTCGGTTTTCGAAGTCGAAATGAAGTCAAGTGTTAAATGTCAGAGGTCCAAAATATTTTTGCTTCCTCTTTCTTTTCTTTGCATTTATGGGAATGATCGTTCACTGACTTCTCTAATTAACGCGCCAGCCAGTTCGTTTCCACTAATCTCAGAGTGGCTCAGCTCCCATCTCAACGTAATAACTGTGATGTATCGCTAGTTGTTTCAGTTTCTGTGGCAATTCAATACCACTTTGGAATCAAAGGCTTGTATCCCTTAATCGCACCTTGACTATCCGATAGTATTTCGACCGATCTATTGGCATGCAAGGAATTTAGAATGCCTTCGGGGCTCGTTTGGATGAGTATTATTTCGTGCTGAAAGATGGAATGGGAGTTCCCTAGACTACTGGACTCATCGAGGATATCCGTGCTGCCAAATTCCACAGCTTTAATTGGAACGGTAAACAGCCATAAGAATTTTATTAAGTTGCCGTTTCACCCTATCACAAAAAATTGAACCGTGTTTCTTAACAACATAACCTAAATGCGTATTATAAAACTGATAGCACATTAAAACATCTATTAGACATTGAAACTAGACGTAAGGAGTATGTAGCCCATCTCCGGTTTGGAGGGGTTAAATCTTCCCCAGTAGCGGAACACCTTATTAAGAACGGACACCATATCGAAACAGATAGTCTCGAATTAGTAAAACAGTTTATTAGCTACGAGAATTGAAGAAACATGTACATAAGCAAATACGAGAATCTGGAACCTATGTTCCGAATAAATTAAAGGTTTAGGTAGCACTCTTTAAATGCCGTATGGGCTACGACCAAAATTCTACTTTTTAATTTTTCTAACACAATTATTGAATGTAATTCTGCCAAGCCTAGACAAAAGAAAACAAAACAACGATTAAGATCATCCGATTAAAATATGTTAAAATATTTCGATGACTTTATGAACTAATCTACTGGATATTATTCCTCTAGTTAAGCATTGAAATTTAATGATACAACCCCTATACTTTTGCCCGTATTTTTACTTTTAACTATGGAGTGCTAAATGTAACTGATAATATCTGCGATTAAACATTAGTAATCACTAGCAAACAATTAAGGGGCATTTATAGATTTTTATGTTGTCGTTAGTTAAAAGTGCAGTATATAGAAAGCTGTTTCTAAATTGTGTATACCATATACATATTTTCATTTTTTGTAAGTAAGAGCTATTACATTAAAGTCAGCGATGATAAAGTTACAATGAAAAAGCTAATTTTCGTTTCTATAGTATGTGTTCTCCTTTGCTACATTAAAGTCATATGTCAAGAAATTTAATCCCTAAATAGAATATGAGAAATGCGAAGAGAATTTTCCGATGCTTTTTATCGAAGATTTCACGGTCCTTAAACTATCAAAACTGTAAATAATCGTTCACGAAGTCCATAACACGATGAACTCTCCCAATATATTAGAGGAGAGTATCTAAATTGAAGTATTGAGATGATCTTCGGTATTAAATTAATATCGAAAAATGACTGCAGTGTATATTTCATCTGATATTAGAAATTCGTTAAGTCCTTTCCTAAAGTATGATAGGAGTCTGTAACCAATATCTACTTTTTGCTTATCGGGTGTACATTTATTACCTACATATGTATTATATCCTTTTATTGAACTAATAAACATATTTTGGAGCATTGGTTCTCTTGTCCGGAATACGCACATAGTTCAATGCTAACAATAAGTAGAAAACTTTGATATACATTTTTGTAATTTAAACTTTGGTGGTGACGAGCATGTTTATCGATAAAAATGTTTTAACCTTATTAAGTTTGGCAAAAGACTGTTTGTATTCTCGAGAATTATTTGAAAGAATTATTAATAAAGTTGTATGCATAGCGATGTTGAAAGTTTCATAGAGTAACGAAACTTCTAGTAATGACATATTGTTGACGAAAGGTTAGTGATAGCACTTGTCGCAATTTGAGTGTTGCTTCCTAAAAGTTTCTTGACGCTCATACTTTTATTACAAGTTGGAATTGTATTTTAAAACTATAAGACAAAATTCAGTACATTGTTTTTACCCCTTACAACTGTCATTCTACTGCATTTGTCTATGCTAAGAATGGCAATCTAACTATATATTACAAAGCTTCCTTATCTGTATTCAAAACATTGTAACCACTTCTTTGTACGTTGTTCAATATATCTCAAAGCACTAGTTATTAAAGACTTCATCAATCATTATTAAATTAGAACATGAATTGTAAGTTCGCTCAGGTCACTGTATCTATTTTATTCTATTATAGCCGATGGAATGTATGTAGACCCGTGAATTGACATTGATTTGACTGGATTATATAAGGCTTCATCTTAAAGATCAACACACCGGATTTATATGGAATTTGGTACACAGTCTAATATTTTTATTATTTTCTGAATGTATGTATTATGTATTGCTGGATTCTTCTTTTGTAGCTTTACTAATGCGTTCCTTCCTCTTTGCAGATGCTGCTTGTATACCCACACAAAGAATGAAAAGGTCGAATAGTTCCAATACGCTCCTATATGGAAACCCGATTGTTTTCTTCGGGTGTGGTACATACATATTATGATGCTAATGTGCTTTATAATAATATTCTCTTTAGTATTATCAATAAATATTACTGTAACTTTGTCCTGTTGTTAGAGTAATAGTTTGATAATAAATCTTGATGAATTATTATCTTTGGTTAACCCTTGCCAGTAAAAACATGTGGTTAAAGTGCTGGGCAAAGTCGACAACGGGACATATTAATATCAGCATCTTACAAAACACAAATTGTTCTCTGTAGTGCCCTGAAAAAGCTGGCAATTCTCAACGAAAATTTCGCCTTGAATGAAAGAATTAAAACATTTTTTGGAAGTTCCATCTTTATTCCAAACCTCAGTTAAAAATTTGTTTTGTTTGGAGTCATAAGCGTGATTTAATAGTTTCTGACTGAAAACGACATTTTTTTCGAATGCAAAAGATGGATTTACTATAGAGACAAACTACAAGAAGGAAAAGGATTTTTAGCCGCATAACTTGGTTCCACGATTCCTCAAGATCTCTTTATTCATCGAGAGGATGCAGAAGGAGACGAAAAGCGAAGTCCAAGCAATGAAAGTAAGCAATAAAAGTTAATCAATAGGTTTCATAGTAAGGTAATGCCACCAGTTCTTCTAGCGTGGATGCTGCACCTAATAGAGGCATTTTAGTAAGAGTTCTATAGAGTATATAAACGAAGCTTCTATAGAATGTCCATTTGAGCAACAAAAAACATTCATCTCTACTTCATTGTGGAAATGAATTTTTATTGTGTAAGAATGGACGCTAAAATGATCGACTAGCTTATATTTATTATGTTCATATTTATTTTTATACACTATTCGAAACAACTTTGTTTTTAGTAAATAGAGAAAATGTGGTAGCAAATTAATAAACCGGTTTCCTGGATACATTTCTGACATTTCTTATTTACAATCTGATTCATTAAACCTGAAATAACAAATTGCAAATTTTGCTTAGTAGGCTATGAACGATTATTTACGATTTTCTGTGACAGGCCTCAACGTTTCTTTCAAAAGATACCTTTCAAAGTAAGCACTTAATATTAGATAATATACATATGTATGTGTATACCACACTAAAGTTTTAAAACACCTTATTTTTTATTTTCCATAGATTTGCTTGTTGCTTTAGTTATTTTTATTTTAGTTTTTTCATTGTCTGGCGCTATAAATCTTTATGTAGTTAACAAAGATTTATTTCATTGATCTATCAAATTTATGAAGAAGTTAATAACCAATTAAATTCATGCTTCTTTGCAACACTATACAAAAATTACTGACCGATACAAATACTAATACTACATTATCTGCTCTAAGAGTAGTCGATGATTAGTAAATTTTATTGAAATACTTCATATTTTACTTTAAAACGGAATTAAGCTTGATTTCACGTATACTATGAGTTGGTCAATAATCACTAAATTAATATTTGATTTCCGTATCTTTGGTTTGTGTAAATATATTTACTACGTATTTGTTTCTTTCGGGAATTGAATCTTATTGTATGCATTAATTTGAATCTCTGGACCATTTCAAGTGTTCATTTTCCAATAAGTTGGCTATGCATTTAGGGTTGATATTAAAGAGTCCTTCAAAAAAAGGAATGTAGTTTTTGAAACAAGGCAAAGATAATGACAGGATTGCTGTCGAAACGCGTTTTATCAATTATCAAAGTGTTGGGTATTTTTGTGGGAGAAAGTGGATTAGTGTATTACGAACTATAATCTCTCTGGATAAGAGTTAAAATAGCAACCTTATTCGAATCAATTAAATTATTACAGAATGGGATATGATGTGCAAATCTATTTTCAGTGAAAAGTTCTACACAAAGAAATTAATATGTGGGCCGAGTACAATACCTATTCTTCCGCTGCTCGACGTCGACGTGTTGTTGAATATTCAGAAACATTTTTGTAGCTGTGTTTTTCAGCTTTCTAAAGCTTATTAATAAGACGAGAAAGTATTTCCAATACTTTAAATAAAAATTTAAAAGCCTATGTAAGAAGCAAACTAGTCGGATGTGATATAATAACTTTTGCTTTTTTTAATCTCAGAAGTACAGTATAAAAAAAGATTCTATTTGATGTTGCCTAGTATTAATATCCAAACACTTCAAGTGGAAACATGCGCAAGTACTGATTTCAAAACTGAAGGATGCACATGACGTACAGAGATATAAAGTAATATTTTCATATCCAATCTTTTCTTAGTTTATTTTAAAATAACGATATTACTAGTTATGTCTCACTGCGTGGAAAGTACAAATATAGTAAGCGATCGATAAATAACATTAAAATAGTTGGTCTACCCTAAAACAACCTGTATGGCTATAATTTTACTACAGTGGAGTAAGCTTTCGACTTCCTTTTCATGAATCTAGCACCTAGATTTAGATGTAACAGAGATATTTTAATGTAATATGAGATGGAGTATATGTATATGAAACATTTCAAAATATATTAAAAAGTATATATGTTTGGTATTATTTTCCGAGATATTCAAAACAACAGTAAAAAACGGGCAATGTTTGGAGATGAAAGCAAACATTATGCGTTAATTTTGCTAAAAGGATCATATTTTGTACAATGACGTGTTTTCAGATTATAAAGGCTGGTTACATTGTATATACAGGTATGTCACGACGAGTTTCGGTTAAAAGAATATGGAAAATTAATAAACATTTAATTAATAAAACTCGTAAGTAATAATTGGGTTATAATTAGCACGACATTATTACTACAAAATTTTAAATGCCAGTATGTAGTAGTTCCCTCTATTCTTTAAACTGAAACTTGTCCTGACATACGTATATGTCAAATCGGAAACCAGATACATAATATGACAGTTATAGTCTCATTTATGTACCTTGTCAATTACGTCATGAACAGTACAAGGTACAAACAGTGCAAAGTAAGCATATGAATACGCAAAATATTCATCACCAACATTCAAATTGTAGTAGCGACAAAGTGCAATATGACACATACGTCGTTTCTTAAAGAAGACGTACATTGGTCTACATCCTATTCGTATTGGCTGTATAGAAACGAACGAGGATGAAATTGACAGGGTGTAAGACGTGTAAGTCAACATTCATATCCATACTTGGCTTTATTCTGGTTTATCTATTGCTTGCTAGAGGACACTTGACTAAATTAACCGGTAATATAAGTACATATGTGTGTGTGTGTGTTATTCTAAGAAGTTTATAAGTTTACTTGTCTATTCTATTGCTTTGTTATACCCTTGCTTATATATATTATAGTAAACGTTTGTTAGTTCATGTAGAAGGGAAGTACTGACTGTACCACGTTAGACAAACGATAGGAGGGCTAGTGAAGTTCTGGGGATGGCAGCCAAATGTTAAAGAATTCTTAGATTGTCCTAAGCGTTCGCATTTATTTAATGCTTCATCAGAGGTACACTGTAAAGTACATTACCTTGCTAATGTCAACCAATAACAAAGAAACTAATGAGAAATACTTACAATAAGAATTTACAGTAGGCGTAAAGGCTCAAATTATTAAAAAACACATCCCGACACATTGGGACACCGCGAATTGAAGTTCTAAAAGTAACACATCACAAGTCGTCAAAATTTAGAATCTGTTTGTCTAACCTAGAAATGAACTTGTTCGTTCGTCGGTGTAAACCCCCTCGGTGGTCGGTTAGAAGTTGGTGTACCGATTTTGTCCCGTTGGTTATGTGTTTGGGAGAGATGCCGTCGCGCCGGCATCTCAGTAGGAAGTGTCTTCTATTCTCGAGCCTCGCGAGCCTGGTGGTATCGTTCAACAACTGTTTCATTGTCTTGGACGCACCAGCACCGTAACGGTCCTGGATCTCCGTCATAAACCCCATGTCTGTAAGGATGTAGAAGGGAAGTACTGGCTGTACCACGTTAGACAAACGATAGGAGGGCTAGTGAAGTTCTGGGGATGGCAGCCAAATGTTAAAGAATTCTTAGATTGTCCTAAGCTTTCGCATTTATTTAATGCTTCATCAGAGGTACACTGTAAAGTACATTACCTTGCTAATATCAACCAATAACAAAGAAACTAATGAGAAATACTTACAATTAGAATTTACAGTAGGCGTGATGGCTCAAATTATTAAAAAACACATCCCGACACATTGGGACACCGCGAATTGAAGTTGTAAAAGTAACGACTTGTGATGTGTTACTTTTACACATTAGCGTTATCTCGTAGTTTTTATAACATCGATAGCTGTTTTGCGATGTCTTGCGGTCGAGGTCCAGATTCCCGGATGGCTTAAATTACAATTATTGACACAGCACTATTCGTTTTACTTTGTAAGTTAAGTGTCAAAGTGTTTGGTGCTAATATTGATTAGGATTAATAATAATAATAATGAGGTAATAAGGTAATACAAAATTTGAATTGAATTTGTCAGCAAATTCGATAATAATGATATTCGTTTCAAATGCTTAGTACAACACTAACCTTACACAGAGGAGTGCGACCTACATATATTGATTGTGAACTATTTCACCCCATGATGCATGTCTGGTTATACATGTCGGTTCACATAATGTTGGGTCTCACCAACACTGTAATTAGAAAAAGTGTTTATACATTAAGATAAGAAGACACGTTCTTGAAGAATGTAGTGGGGAATACTCTCATCTTGGATCTATTGGTAGAAGATTTCTTTTTTCATACTCTTTTCACAGTGCATTACATGTTAGTGCTAGTCGATGTTCTTGTTATATACGAGTAATTATTTTACCAATATTGTTCGTTTGTGAGAGATACCAGCGTAGTAATGTAAATGACATTGGAAACAACAGACGTATGCTTGCTTACTTTTCTTTTTATATGTCCATTTGGATAACATTTGCACATGACGTCGACACCGCCTTTGTGTGATTCCAGTAGTAGCGTCGTTATTAACAGCTGTATCATGCTGCATAGTGCTGAGTAAAATTACGCATGATTTGTTTCAAGCCGGAATGTTATTGTAGCCAAAATTGTTGGAATTATATTTGAAAATAGTTCTTAGTCCTATTGAGTTTGTAATAAAATAGCTTACCTACTATAAATAATTTGTAATGTTGAATGTGAGTATAAATTTCTTTACACGCCAGTCAGTATGAGATCAATAATTATTATTTATTACAGGTTCATTCTTGTTTAGTTTGTGACATGACACAAACTGGAAATAAAACAAAGCAGTATCTAAAAATATGTTACATTGAGGTACTTATGTATGTAATAAGAAAAGTGACTGTTTAGTTGTTGAATGGTATTAATATTGTTGTAACATACCACGTTTTCTAAGTGGCTGTTAATCTGTTGATTTCGATACAATTTGACCATTATTTTTGCAGAAATTATTGCTTCTATTAATTATATAGAAAAATGTACCATACATATACTTATAAAAAATCAGTTTAACAATGTGATATATGACTTCCATTAATAATTATAAGAAAGTAGGTGGATACATAAAAAGTACAGAACTTTAAGTTGCATTACAGTACACATTACTGGTTGAAACAATTATTATTATGTTTTGCATCTTTTTTAGAGGCCAAAAGTTGTATGATTTGCAGACGGTAAAATCTTTATGTAACGATGATTTACCCACCGTATTCACGGATTGAACGGCAAAAGTCACTCTACTAGTCTGACATAGTTACAAAACTAAGTAAATCTATTATAATCACATATTTACTCAATGTGTAGATTAATAATAAATCACATTGATAGATAGAAAATAGTAAAAATGTATTCGGAAGTATCATTTGCTATGGAGGATACTAGAGAGCAAGAGAAGGAATTAGCAATAACATTATTATGAGGGTTTCCGGGTGTCGACCGTATCATGGTTAGTAAAACATATTCAGTACAAATAAAAATGAAATGCACAAGATATGCAATAAAAAACTCTGCATTTCGCCAGTAATGTAAGTGACTTCTTCCGGAGCAAAGGGGGTATGTGGAGGGGTACCAGAAGGTCACGGTAAGTCGACGGGTAGACCACGCTAGAAGCGAAAACCTTCTGGTTTTCTTGGTCCCGTTGTCGCGACCATTCCCAAATTTCTCAAACTATTTCATCACATCACCACTTCTTCGTCTCAAAATATCCTACAACGAGTCTAGGACTCATCCGTGAACGAATCAAATCCTCCCAACGTCAACTAGACTTCATTTCCAAGAAAGTTTTCGCTCTTTATCTAGAACTCTCCCACATATTATCTGCAGACGATTGGTGCCTATTAGATCGTATTTCTTTCATCCACGCTCAAAGTACCTCAGATCGTATCAAGGAGAATCATATTCGCAAATTCTAGTTGCTCGCACCAAACAAAACAACCGAGAACCTTTCACCATCAAAAATAGTCAAAAAGCTATTTTGACATCCCCTTTCTGAGGCAGAAACGTTAGTCTTATCCAAAGGTTTAAATTTCTCTGTTACTTCCAAGAGTATTCCAAAAAAGGATATTATATCCTTAGTGGAATCATCACTTCGCACATTTCCTAAGGAAGACGCAAACGCTATTCGCTTGAAACTGTCGCTAAGCCTCCTCAATAGAATCTTTCCAAAGTAGAACCTACAGCCCTAAGTTCTCTCTGCGCCAACAAACACATAGTCATTCTTCCCGCTGATAAAGGAAAGGCCACTGTCATCGTCGATAAATCACAGTACGTAGAGAAAATGTTAGATCTTGCACAAGATGGTAGTTTCTTAGCTCGTGGCTTCACCTCTAAGTTTGCAGTCAGAAGGTTTTCGGCTCTAGCATGGTTGACACGCAGAGTTATCGTGACCTACTGACGTCCCTCGCCTACCAATAGGGTTTCGCCTCTAGCGTGGTTTACACGTTGAGTTAAAGTGACCTACTTGTACGCATGCAATAACTACTTTTACTGGATTACACGTATTTCGCAAGGTTCCAACCTTGGACCACTGCTTTTCAATATATGAATTTCGTAACGATCTATTTCTTAAACTCAGATGTGAATCTTTGGCCTCTGCACATGACTTTGAGATCTACAGCACTGTCAACAGCCATGCTGACTCCATTAAACTGCAACGAATATTGCACCAATTAGTGAATGAAGGCAATGCCCACGCATGCATACATATGTATATAACAAAAAGGTGTCATTGCTTCTATTACATATACGATATGTTAGACTTTATATATTATGTAGGCGTGAAAGTATTTATAAGCGGCCTTAATTCTAAACTACAAAATTTCAAAAACTATGGAGAAAACGAGTCAAAATTTAAATAACCTAAGGGTCAGAGGAATTTCGCCTCTATCTTGGTTCACACATTGAGTCAGTCAATATCAGGAAAAAGAGATAAGTACACTAATTTACTATCAGCGATAATAAAATCTAGTTTTTATAAATAACGATCTTTTTCTGTGCGTCCATACCAGGAAAGAAATTGGTTGGACAATAGCTAGAAGAATGCAACATACATACATATTTGTGTATTAAGGCTTAAGATTGATAGTTAAAAAATAATTACAGAATGAAATGGAAGGGCACTAAGAATGCTCTCTATTATCGAAAATCTAGTACCTTTCGCAAATGGCTATAGATCATTTTTGGAGACATAATTCTAACCAGGAGGCAGAAAGAAATGTAAATAAATGCTGCATGTTTAAAAATTAAATTATGTTCCAGTTTTTTAACTGGAACATAATTTAATTGTAATATACCTTGATTACTTTAGTAATCAAGGTATATTACACTAGAGAGGTATTTCGATGGGTAATAATTAAACGAAGAAGTAATTTCTGACATTCGTTTTCTACTGCAATCAACACAAACTCATTAGCATAAATGTAACACTTAAAGCTTCTTTCTATTACTTGATGCAGTTTACAGTTATGGGGTACATAAAATACATGCTTAGGTTACGGCCCAAGTACAGTTGATGTTTCCCGGCCGCATGAACTAATTTTAGTATGTATCCGATCTATTTTCTTTAAACTCTATGCAATATCTTAAAAGCATTTTGCGACTAAGAGAAGGAAATATGAGCTGTTTGCGATCGGTAATATAAATTCCAACACGTCAATTTTCCCACACGGAAGTGCATTTCTATATTGTTTGTTCATTCCTATTTTGTTAATGTTTCATCTAAATGTAAATATACCCGTAGTTAGTAGTTGCTGATTTAAACAGAGATAAATCGTAGTTTGTAGTAATTCTACCGTCTAATTGTATAGTTAAGACGCAAAAGTCGATAAATCTGGCTAAACTGATTAACAGATATGAGTAAGAGAACACGATTTTAAAATATTCAAAACAAATTTAGTTTGATATAAATTTAGCTGTGTGCATACATATGTAATGCAGCTTCACAAGCAACATGGTTTTTCTGTTGAAACCAGGATACACAGATAGAGGTATGCCGACGCGCCTCTTACGCATATGTCATTGCGAAGCATTAATTGTAAAATACAAATCCCGCCTATGAAATCAGCGATTTTAACCTCTATTGAAATAAATTTCATATGTAATTTGTCTCGCACTGACGTCATGCGCGGCTTCGACGATATTTGGTTTTGAAACGAGCATACCTCTATCTGTGTATCCTGGTTGAAACCTAATTTAAACTAGACTCGACGTGTACATATATAAAACAGAAAAGTAAACTCAAAGAAAATACAAATTTTTCATCAGCGCTCAACTTAGAAAGCTATTTACAGTGCTATCTTGGTAGCTATAAATCGATATTTAGTTTTTTCAAATACATATTCGCCTTCACAGATACCTAGAACTGAACGTAGCACGCAAATGGAAACATGCAATGTTAATAGGTAACTTTAACAGTTACCTTGGTCTATGGAAGTATTATTATTCTGTTCTTTAATTTCTTACGTTTTATTAAAACTCTGAATTACTGATTACTACCAGCGATGTGATTTTTCAATGTTATACGTGGCTCCACTGTCTTAGCTTTTTGTCTAATTTGTGTTTTGTGTTTTGTAATGTTTGTGTTGATATAATAAGTATTGTCTGAGATTATATACAGATATAATTGTGTATATAGAATTACAAACAAACTGCGTGCTGTGAATTGTTAAATATACATTTTCTTTGATCTACTCCGTTGACGGAGACTTTGAAAAAAGTAAATACGCTTGGTTTTCTCCGCAACTCTTCAAGAACTAATGCAAGATCTGATTTCAAGGTCAAACGAGAAGTATTGTCAAATCAGATCTTACATGCAGAGCTTCGCTGATGAGCTTTTAGGTTAAAACCGAAATCACGAAGCCCATGCTTGATCTTGTTCCATTGTACTGCCGTAGGAGCGTGATTCCAACAATAGACCATGAGCGCCTATTAGAGGCATCTTTGTGCCGATTTTTTGGTATGTACTAATATAGAAAAGTTTAGATCTTGTTTGTTCAGCTACAAGTGTTAAGCGTACAAAATGCCTACAGTTGGAAGACGTCACATTATCACGGTGTTAGTGACTTTGACGAGAGTAGAATTGTTGCCTATCGAGATGTTGGTTTGTATTATCGCGAAATTGGCCGTCGTGGTAATTGTACTGCAATGACAGTAATGCGTGTATATCATGTGCGAAAGAAGGTGGAGGAACACAAAGAGGACCAACTGGTCAACCGAGGTGTATCACAGAGCGTCAGGCTAAGCGCTTCACACAACCAACTCTACGAGACCGATTTGCTACAACGTGTCAAATCGCTGACCAATGGTTTGGAGAAGGAGGTAGATCTGTTACTATGCGTACACTACATCGCCGCATTCGAGCATTTGGACTTTTTTCATACCGTCCACGATTAGTGCTTCTTTTGACTGTGGACTACTGTCGTCGACGCTTGAACTGGTGCAGAGGACAGCAGCATTGGGAAGCAGAATGGCATAATGTCGTTTTTAGCGACAAATCGCGATTCTGTCTAGGTATGGTTGATGGCCATAGAAGCGAACGCCGGCGCGGGCATGGAGTGCGATATTGGGTTTTCTGTTAATAGGCATGTACAGAGGACTGTTGGAGTAGTTGTTTGGGGAGCTTATGGTAGCCGATCACCACTTCTGTTTATTCGAGGCAGAATGATAGTTCCGCGCTATGTTGATGATGTCCTACGAACCACTTTACTACCTTATGTCGATGGCCGTCCACACGTCCTTTATTAGCAAGACAATGAACGCCCCCATGTTTCTCGTCGAGCTGTAGACTTTCTCCAAGAAGCAGGCGTTAATGTTTTGCCTCGCTCCGGATTTAAACGCCATCGAACATGTATGGAATATGATGGGGAGGAAGCTGGCCACTTTGCATCATCCTCCACAAACTTTGGCTGTTTATCAACGAAGTTCAAGTTACTTGGAACGAGGTGCCACAAGCAGATATCGATATCCTCATTTTGTCGACGCCTAGACGTGTACAGGAGTGCTACGGGGTCGTCAAACACATTCACTTTTTTTTCGTGTTACAAGTTGAGAACATTTCTTGTAAACGTTATCATTTCATTTCTGATGTAAAACACATTGCCAAAGAATCTAGTTAAATAAATGATTCCTTCTGGGTGTAACACTTCTAATGTCACTGAGTATGTGTACGCGGGAGCAGATACCTACATAGTTATCGGCTCAATTAAAAACGAATTTTTTTTGTATTCCTTAACGTGTAAATACAGTGATATACATATGTACGTAGTTTTGGAAAGGAAGAATTAAATACCTACATTCCTGTGAAATATCTAAATTCTTACCATTATTTACGTAAAATAAAATAAACAGCGCCAGTAGAAACTAAAATACGAAAGCTAAGACAAATTTGTCGCTTCAAACTTGGAATCGGGGTACTTGCTTTCTTTAACGAAGGAGTGCGGTTTTTAGATCTTTTGTGTCAGTTTAAAACTTTAATTAACTGGGATTACTTGCTTTGTTAAATTATGTTTTATAGTTTTGGTTGTCGTCTAACTGCACAATAAGGAAAAAGGAGAATTTCTACAAAGAAATATTGATAGAGCTTAGTTGTTTTTAACGTGGTTGTTACTGTGTATTACAGAAATACAGGTACACATAAAAGAATACTTGTTAGTTTGTGAACAAAATAAATATAATTGTTCAAGGCTTTTATATTATAAATATGATTAAATCAGTGCGCTGGTGGTAATTGAGTTCGCTTTTATTAAATAGTAAAATGGTGTAATCTGTAATTTTCCAATTTGTTGTTTGATTTTATTTCAAAGGAGTTTTTATACTTATTATTGTTGTGAATAAAATAGAATTTTTATCTTACAATTAGTTCAATTATCAACAGTAATGGTTTTAGGTAAGTGTTATTATATTGAATTTACACATTTTCATTTTTTTAAATCAATAGACATTCATTGTACATATTAAAGAATACTGTTTATTTCTAAAATTAACTACAAGAAATATGTTCATGTAAGATGATCCAGATTTCTTTGATACACTAGTTAGTTATTTAATGTGTTTTCAAATACGTTGCTTAAACCATTTAAAAAATCTCATATGTGTGTTATAGGCTAATTATTATTCATGTTTCGTATGTATGTAAATTGTATTGTACATAAATTTTAGCTAACTTAGCGCCTATAGCGTTGTATTAGCACGTATGTATGTATGTACATATATGCATAATTTGACAATAACTGTATGGAAGCTATTGATTGGCAAATTTGCATTATAGTAGTAATTTCGTGAGTAAGTCGACATGAACAAAGCTTCCTCGATAGATGTATTTGGTACAGTTTTAGAAATGAGACCATTCTACCTAGTTGTTACGCAGTGCGACAAATATGACTGGATCTAAATCTAGTTTTTTTTTCTAGGTTACACTTCATTCCATGCTGTAAAGTTTTGCACTGATGCGTAACTAAATTGCTGTAAGAATACTTGCCAAGTATTCACTCGGGACAGATGAAAAGTTATACTGATTTATTGTATCTGCAACTTAAAATGTTTCCTTATATTCAACTTTAAAGTACATTCGTAAATAAGTTTACAATGTGTTATAAAATGTAATATACGAAGCATTGAAAAAGTACATACATTATTTAAGCAGCATTTTGTTGCATGTATTTAATAAGACAACTATCTTTAATCATTATTAATATATGGTATCTATAAAAATTTAACGCCCACATACTTGCATAATATGCAAAGAGCGGATCGACGCCGGTCTTTTTCGATATAGTCAGACGCTTAGACAGTGTCGTTCGCTAGCGATAATAGGCGGAAACAAATATGCATCACGTGAATGTCTTTATTATTATCATCTAACAGTCATTCTCAGTCGCACTGAGACAGTGAGCAGATGTGCACTTTGTCAACATGCGATTTCTTTGTTTAAGATCAAGAAAATTTTTTATATTGTTTCGAATATAGTAAGCATTAATAGAATTATTATTTGAGTTTCATCTTTTATTTAGAGTCGCTTTTTTTGCCTTTTCTTGGTTTTTTCCTATGCTAGCTTATGGTTTTGTTATTTAGGATTAGTTACATATTTTTACTCATTTCAAATCTGTAGGGAATCTCAGAGTTAATTTTTATTTTATTTTTCTCTCCGTTTCCGATATACAAAAATGGCATCCTGTAAACGTTCTCGCAGGGAGTCGATGGAAAAAGGGATTAAAGACCATGACAACCTTTCGACTTTAAATGACAGTGAGATATACTGTAGCGTTTGATCACGCACGTTAAAATGCTCACAAAAAAGTAAAATCACCTGAACACCTGCAATGCAAAACACGTTGACAGCAATGTCATCCGGCTGATAATTTTTTAATGATCTCTGAGAAGCATTCGTAGCTGCAGATATACAATTTAAAGAGCTTGAGCTGGACAAGTGAGCGATTCCAGGAAGTCGTTTATATATATAGAAAAAAAAGACTGCCCAAACAGGATCCTTAACGTACACCACATCAAGACACAAATTTGTAAGAACAGAAGCCATTGTAACAGACGTAATTAGTGCCACTAGAAAAATATAAGTGAAGAAGTCAAAGAAAGGGTGAGCATAAGCCAAACCGGTTCAGTTTCTTCAATAGTATATATTATTATGACTTATTGTGTCAAATGCACTAGAGAAAGTGGTGTAAATTACTTGAGTTGGGGACTTGCGAACAATTGTCCAAATGGTTGGAGAGAAATTTGCTTTATTGTAGCAATATTGGTTATGGTGGATCTGCCTGGAAGAAAACCATGTTGGACTTCAGAGAGATGTCGCTGCACAGAACAAAGGGTAGATCTGTAGATGAAAAATTCAAAGATCTTGCTAAAGTTTGATAACATTCAAATAGGACGATAATTTTTAAGGACAGCGATATCGCCCTTCTTATGAACCGGAGTAATTCTAGTTTTCTTGTAAACCGCTGGAAGATTCAGGATTTTATTAACTTATTTATAATTACTCTCAACGATTATGCAAGGGAAAACCTGCAATCGCGCACTAGAAAACTGGGAAGCATATCGTTGTCAGCCGTGGATTTATGCGACAAAGTAGCTATGATCTTCACAATCTCTTCCGCCGTGATAAGATCCAAAGTAATAGGAAGCGAGTTCGATATAGATACAATGTGTCGATTTTACTGGTAATAAGTTAAACTTAGTTTATTAACATAATTAAAGTTAAGAGGGCTGAAGGGCTGAATTGGAACAGTTTATTTAGTTTTATTTTAATGTGCAATGTAATTTGCAATGTATATATTTTGTAATTATATGACAATGTCAATACCATGTTACATAGGTGAACGACAATAAATCTATTCTATTCTATTCTATTCTATTCTATTCTTCTTTCAGTTTTATATTTGAACCACCAATTCAAATTCCGTTTTAAACCGCTATCCCACCCCGAAAACTATTATTTTTTATAGACTATCTGTATGCTATTATCTGAATATTCACTGCATTTATCTTTATTTGTTGAGTTCGCTTTTTACAATACTTTCTTATCAAATTCTTTTCTTTAAGAAGAAGCGTTGGTATGTATTCTCCTATATAACAGTTAGTTTGGTATTTATGGAGTTTTGATTGTAAAATTACAAATTAGTACATGTATTTTTATGACCTTTTTTTAACTTATCTTATTTTCCTGATATAGAAAATTTAAGTATTATTTATAATCATTTAATCACCTAATCACGCCTGAATTTTATAAAATTAAGCTCTTGACTAGGTTTTTTTGCCATGTGTTTTCCTAGTCCTTGAACAGAATTGCTAGAGCTTGACAAAAAATACATTGATATAAGGAGCATTATTATTATGATTATAAATTTACATTTCAAAATATCTTAAGTTGTCCACTATATTGTAAACATAATCCTATATATCATTGAATTTCTTTGTCTGTAGATTATTTTACACAAACAAATATAAACCAATCAGATTCACGTAGTTGCTGAAGCAACTCGAAACAGCGGTAATTTATCGATAATTTTCATAGTAGAATAACTAGGCGTTGTTATGGAAATGTGGTTAATAAGGATAGAATGGGATAGACATTTCTATAGTTCTGTCAAAAAACTGGTTTCATTGTCACAAAACAATGCTGAGATTTGGGGAAGAATCAGTTGTAAACATTGATAAAATACTAGAACAAGCTGAACCGGCTAATACGAAAGTAAAGCGTCAATTTGGCGACAATTTTGTGAGTTTTGTGATGCGAAAAACTGCAGCATCGAACAAAATGTTACAGAAGAGGAACTTGCAGATATTCTGAAAGACTGGGCCTTCAATATGAGGAACATAGACAAGAGAGATTATAGATCGGCAACTCTCGCTGAATTTTTCGGAATAAATCAGCGCCAGTGCAGGTGTAGTTTAGAAATAACATTCAAACACTGGCTTTTTAAAAATTTTAAACGAAGATAGGATTTTACAGATATTTGTAGCGCCTGTAAAATTATCTGTAAATTTGTAAGCATTATCATATATGGTTACAGATTTACAGAGAACTTTACATTACGCTACAAACATGCAAAGTGTTCAATTAATATTTTCAGTAGGCATAAGCTTCATAATCAACTGTCAACTAAATTGACAAGCCGATGATTGCTATTATCCTATTATCTACCAAAGATTGAATGATAATGGCAATTGACCGTATTGTCGATACAATTCTTCCAAATAAATTCAAACTCGTGTAGCAAACGAAGAGTCCAATAGTTTGCATATCTGTTTACTACGCCATCGTCTTCACATATCATTGAACATATTGAACTTTAATTTATAACATACTAGCAATGTTGTTGGAATATTTCTTGCCTGTTCTGCCTGCTTTGCGCAAGGAGTCAATCCTTGAAAAACTGCTGAAGCGGATATTACAAAATCTGTAGTTCCAATTCACTTTGGTTACATTCATGTTGTAGACTTTCAGTCCCTACTCTCTTAAACCAACAGTTATAAAGCTTCAACAGCAAATTTAATTCTTCTACAAAACAATTTTTTTCTATAAGATTTAAAAACGCTGTCATTTCGTATTTTTATGATGTTTGATGTTGTATCAACGCGTTTTGACATGCAAACTTCAAAACTGTTTGTCAATTGATACATTCTATGAGAACAAATGTGAAATTAGGTTCACAGCTGGTGGCGCTAAAGCAGGTGTAGTTTGGAACTATTAAAAATTTTGACCTTGGGTATATTAGTGGACCCCCCGTGATGAGGAAGGTGAATAAAGAAGGTGTTGTTAAAACGATGTGGAATGTCACGGCAAAATTGAATGATAATGTATATAACAATTGTACCTTTCAGTGTACTAATTTATACATGAATTAATAAATAAAGAGTTTAGACAAATTTCATTTTGTATTAGGTAAAATAATTTAATCAAATACCATACGAGCTTTAAATTAAAATCGATAATTTCACTCATACTTCCTGCATAACGACTTCGGCTCGTGTCACTTTGACAATTAAACCACTCCAGCCCTACGAGCTGTCGTAATTAAAATGCTTGTCAAACTGACACTCGTCTTCGTCGCTATGCAACAAGCATTCGTGAAATTATCGATAAATTCAAAGCTCTTAGGGTATTTACTACAGATAATTTTGTTGATAGGCATGGCTAGTTATTTATTTATAATTTGACACGAAATAAATGTCAATTTTATTCCACTGACGAAGTTGTAACGAAAACCAGATTATATTGTAAAGGTTTTGGAATAAATTTGATCTTTGTTCGAATTGGAGTGTTATAATTGACCTAAAAAAGTGGAAAAACTATCAGGAAAATAAGAAAAATTACAAATATAATCTGACGGAATACGTAATTATTTTAGACCTCTATTCCTTCCGTGGAAAATGTTTATGTTCTCAACTTCATACATCGCCGATGTAGATTGATGTACGCATATAACCTTAAAGGAAAGAAACACATCAGACTGAATTAGGATGATATCAACAATAGAATGCTACAACAGCGTTGCACCAGCCGGTTTATTTTTGTTTTTGGCTATTAGTGGGTATTAATGCTGTATATGAAAAACGAGACTGTTAGATAGCTCGCTCCTGAAACCGAGAGTGTAACTGTGCCAGCTAAAGCTTCAAAAATGCAGTGCATATCATAAAATCAGATTTGAGAAGAAGGTACTTAATACCATGAAATCCCGTCTTAATTTATGAATAGAAACTAATAAAGAACAATTTGAGCCTACGGTATTCATTTTTATAATTTTGCAAAAATGTCATGTTTGCATAGGACGCTTTATGTATTTTATATGTTTATATGTTTCATGCGAATGAATTTATTGAGTTGAATATATAAATGATGATATAACTGCTAAATTCAGATCAGAACTTTGTCAAATATCAACATGAAATCAGTTTATGACATTACGCCGATAACAATTATTGTTACGGCTACCAATATTAATGAGCTGCAACTTTTCTTGAATAGAACAATGCACATTGAATATTGTTATATAGATTTCGTTTCAGATTAGTCGTTACTTTATTTTACGCAACATGCAGTAGTGCTACGTCTATCAAGTTTATTTTCGACTTAAATTGCATTGAAGCACTCTAGTTATTTTGTGACTATAAAAATTAACATACGTTTGCGTTTTAATAGCAGCACTATATTCGCGCACATGTTGTACATACATGTCACTTATGCAAGCTACCTTTCGCCTATTTCATATCTCAATATGCTTCAATCTACATACTCGAACTAATTTGCTAATTGAACGTCAATCGTTATGAAATCTGTGGATAATGTGTCTATAGCGTACATGTCTAGAAGAGATAGTGAATTATTTAGGTGTTTAGGTACTTATAATTGGTCATACGATAATGTAATTCCTGTCAATCCGGCTAAACTTTTGTTTTATTTACTCTGCAGGTATGGTTATTACTAAGTATAGTAGTCTAATCGTATTAATAGTAGTTACTAGAATGTGTATATCTACATATGTGGAATATGTATAAAAGTTTTTTGTGGTAGTGTTAAAATTTTGGGTAACGGGTAACTCTGTTCTCGCTTTTTATACATTATCCAGATAGTTTTTCGACTTGTTAGGTCAATGATAACACTTGCAATTCTAACAAAAGTCAAATTTATTCCAAAACCTTTACAAAATTTATAATCTGGTTTTCGTAACAACTTCAACTTTTTATACAGTAATCGATTCATTCCCTATTTTCTACATAGATATTTTTAATCTGCAGATTATTTAAAACAATAGTGTAAAATAGCGGTTCTTGAACTAAAGACTAGAGTGTAGCATTTCTTTATAATTTCCAAAGCGTGTCAACATTTAATTAAAAATACTGTACATCTTCGGTTATGTGTATTTTTTTATAAGGATTTACTTTTAAGTTTATATTACATACATTTATGTTTATTATTAGTGTTGTAGCAAAGTATTTTGCATTGCTTAATAAAACTTATGTGTATTGAAATACATATTATTATTTGTTTTAAGAAGTTGGCTGCTAAGAAACAATAAATAAATAAAAATTAATTAATCCGATTGAATAAAAAATCAGAGATGGTTGAAATCGAAGTAAATAATACAAGAATCATGGTCACTGGTACTCGGGATCAGCTTACGGAAAATTATAGAGTCTGAAAAGAAGAGACTGTGTATTGTAGAATGTGGAGTAGTAGATACGATAACTTATGCAATTGCTATCTTTGTGCTGTTTTGAAAATGCGCAAAAGAATTTAGAATCAACTTAAGTCTAACTGGGCAAGACAACGCACCAATAAGTACTGTTGACGTGGTAGTGAGTAACTTAGAAGCAAGATGCGTCTGCCACAAAAATATAAAAAGAAAATTATGTGTGGCCTGCTTTATTCTGAAACGTCTTAATAGCGTTGTATACAGCAAAAAATGTATTTTAAGTTTATATGAGCACTCAATACAAAGTACGCAAGGGAGCGGTTAAGATGCTGATGCATTTTCGTTCAGTATGACCAAGTACCTCACAAATAAGTACATGGAATGACTCTATATTGCTCTGAAAACAGAGTATTATAATTTTGTACGTGTATTGTATAAATATGGAACTAGCTAACTCTATGAAAATAAGGAGGTCGAGTATATGATATTGAACGAAATGTGCAAAATACTTAGGATGTATAGAGTACTTTTTATATAGTAGTATTATTTAGTAGCAGTAGTATATTTTATTGAATGTGGGTAACAAGATGAATGGGCCATAATGATCCATCTTGTTTTGTTTTTTCAGGCATGGAATTACTTTAGATCATCACCAATATTTACAGCAAAACTTTTACAAGAACACAGAGAACATCATTTATGATATTTTAGAGCTGTTTTCTTCATTTAGTAATAACCGAAACCAATTTATTGTTACATTAATAATTTAATAGTGTTTGATCATAGAGGGAGTAGTATCTAATAGTGAGATTCTAAACTTGTAGAAATATTATCGAATTATATGGAGAAGTTTGCTCTATACGTAGAGCTTCATCTACCACTGGCGGGTCGATTGGCTTGCCTCCTAATTCAGTTATTTATCTCAAAGACTATCAAACTAGTTGACTAAATGTAGGTCTGCTCTTTGGAAACGTTATAAATGCAAAACCCGCATATCTTATGCGTACATAACAAAATTACAACAGAGTCGTAGGAGGTATTCTTTTTTGAAAATTATCTATATACATACATCGTAAACTGCATCATTCATGTCAGTGTTTACTGGAGAAATTATTTGTATACAAAAAGCGTCACTTGAAAAATAGTTTAGAATAGTAGCCTTCTGGTAGGTGAAGGATGTTAGAAGGTCATTCTTTGCACACAATTAATTATAGTATACCTACTACTGGATAAATTGAAGTGTTGTAGCTTGAACTTCTTCATTCATATTTATTCAACTACACTAATTACGTCTGCTAAAACGGCTTTTGTTTTTACAAATTCGTGTCTCAATGTGGTGTACTGTAAAGGATCCTCTTTTTTCATTCTATACATAAACGACTTACTAGAATCACTAACTTGTCCAGCTCTAGAATATGCAGATGATCTGAAGCAGACGTGCAACTCCTTTAAATGAACATCAATATGATCTCGAAATGATGCTCTGAAAGTGGTGGATTACACCTTGTCAAATGCGTAAGTATGCGATTTTTACGCGAAATTACTTACTGCCACTTAGACCAGTAATTATCCTCGATTGAAACACACATAGATTTGGGTGTCAACTTTGACTTTATACTTACCTTCATGCCACACGTTCACCAAATTACTGCTCCTTCTGGAAACAAAATCAGGCTTTGGAATGCAACTTCAAAAATCCAGCGACCCTTAAGACACAATACTTTGTCGTGTCCAAATTAGAATATGCCTCTATTATATGGTCACCATATTACGTTTCACACCAACTACACCTTGAGCGTATACTGTGTCGTTTCTAGAGGTTTCTGTTTTTTCGTTTGGACGTAATATACCCGCTCAGGGGTACGGATTACGTCAGCCTTCTGGTTAGTTGAGGCTTTTTCCTCCGGAGAGATGTTCATAGTGCATGTTTCGTGTGGAAGTTGGCCGATGCAACAGTTGACGCCTTTTTTCTTCTCTTCTGTATCTCTCCGCCATATTTTCTCTTCCTACACCAAACACTAATATTTTACATCCCTCTCTATCGTATGTGTCATACTGCCAATAACATTTATATTGATAAACTTATGTAATTAAACCAGTTTTGTTACAATATGTAAGTATAGTATATAATCTTGTGCGCGTGTAGCTTTAATTTTCATATACCGAGCATTGTCTTGTAATTCGATCTTGTTGGGAAATAAATTTTATTATTATTATTATTATTGATGTCTAGGGCTATCATTATTAAGGTCGTTAAACGGCGACAGGTATAACGAAGATATTACTATAGTAGAGTATAACTATCACAGCGTTATTTATTAAAAATTATATCAAGGAAATTAATAGCAAATTATCTGATATAACCCAATTTTACAGATTTTATTAGTCGAAAGGTTTTAAGTTGTGATGAAACTCTGGTCGCGCTAAGAATTTCGAAATTAATATAGAAATTGTAAGTAATTTCTTAATTTAGGAGCTAACTACTACGTAGACTTAACAATATTATTAAATTATACACTAAAAATGTGAGTCTGGCCACTAATATTAGGATTAACTAGAATGCGTATGAAACTGTAACACAGTTTAGTTTAGTTAATGTACTTAACTACATAAAGAGTTTGATTAGTCAATGACATGTGTTTATGTGTTTAAATTTGGATATTTTATGTAAAGAAAAGCATGAAGAACCATACAGATAATGTGATAATGCGTACTTAATTAATGCGCAAACTTATTAGTTATCATGTTGTTAATAGGCAAAATGTGTTAATCGCACACCGATACATTTTCGGAATAGTTTTTCGAATAAACGCAATCTTCGCGGATTTAAATGTATATCAAATAATGTTTAAGCCCAGGCGCGTCATAAAATGCACGAATTTCGTTTCTCGTCTCTTCATGCTGTCGCGATTTGCATATTTTCCTGTAATCAATTTTGCGCATTTAGTCGACTCGGAGATTGACCAACAGATACACATTATACTATTTACCATGTCAAATATATGTATGTATTTTTTTCTAAGCTAACAGCGATATGTATATTTCTACTTATTACATACATATTATTTCGATAGTTGTGGACTACAATTTGGAACAGAACAATTAAAATATTCAATTTCCTGCAAAAAGTGTACTCCCAGTTGGGATCGATTTGATTTATAAGTACTCTCTTTTTATAGACACGGTCGTCGCGGAAGAAGCTCACGAAGTCGATAAGCGCGTGAGTATTACTGTCGCAATGTTTGCTCTTGCTTGGTACATAATTGGTAAAATCATGTCGCAGGTACGGAGAACTAGAAGATGATAATCAGCTTATAGAAGAAGTGCATTTCTTGAGCTTTTGTAAGATGCTCGAATACTTGCCTGCTTAGTGTACAATAACCCTTATCGTCAATCAGATCAGACTAAGAAATATACACTTACTTCCCAATTTCTTAAAAACTGCTGTGTAGGCTTTTTATTATCGTTTCGCCTGTATTATAACATGATTATAACCTAAAAATATTATTAGATGTGTCATTTTATTCTGGTCGGTTCAAAAAGGATGGGTTTGTTATTCACAACCACGGTAGTATTTTTCAGCATCATTTTCAACGAAATTAAACGTATTAATCTTGTATTCTGTTTAATTGAACTATTTTAATAGCGAAGTGACAATCTAGTTAATTTATTTTAATAAAATTTTGACGTCTTGACGTACTTGAATTTCTAATGTCAACGTTATATGTTCAGAGATAAAAAAAAAACCGCTATATACAGGGTGTTTCACCGGTAAAGGGAAGGTCTTCTGTGTCTAAACGGTAAAATTTTTATAAAAACTTTTAAAGCAATATTGTGTCCCAAAAAAGTGTGACACATCAAAGTTATGTTTTTTCTTATGGAACACCATATATTTAGCAGCAATTTTGAATTCTATGCAAAAAATAAAACCAACTTTGATAAAGGTTTTCTATATGTAACTATCACAGTTTTTAAGATATTTTGATTTTTTGTCAAATGCAATATTTTTGAAAAGATAGTTTAATTTCGACATGCATTGATTTAAAATAAACGTAGTGTAATCTGAAATAATGGGATAATGACCTAATCGATTACTCTACTTAGTACTCTTGAACGGTTTACAGGGTGTTCAGAATATGATGTTCTTTTATGAGTACCTGTAAACCCCACTAACTTGATTATTTTAAATGGAACATCCTGTATTTTATTTAGTTTTCAGAATATCATTTTGGTTATCTTTCAAACTACTGTAGCATTCCCTATACCTAAACGTTAAAATATTGAAGTAATATGCAATTTCTCAATTTTTAGCAAGTTTCTCTATAAATTTGTTTAAAAAAGTTAGCGGTGATTATTCTGTAACAATAACGAGCTACTGTCACTTAATCACACTTCATTCTGTTTAAGTTTCATTATACTTTATATCTTGCGCTACTAAAATGAATCAATTTTTGCTTCAACAAAGGATTGACATGGACTGGTAATTAGATCTTTTATTAATCATGAAAAATGTAATCTCTGACTATTGAGATATGTACAAAAAGACTAAAAAAGAATTTGACGATTTATTAGTCAGATGCCGATCTGAAACTTATGAATACAAAACTTTGATAACAAGAATAAATGCATGTGGTCAATTCATAATGAAATTATATTATTATCTGCAAAATGTAGTCCCGGAACTGTTGAGTAACGCGAAACGAGTAGGATGGAATTGCAATATTCCAAGAAATAATAGGGAACTACTTCTAAATCCTGTAGCACCCCAAGAAATTATTGAGTTACGTGAAAGACTAAAAAATAAAAATAGTATTGGGGATGATGAGGTACCGTTGTGTATAGTCAAATTTAGCATTCCCATAATTGGCGATGTTCTCTGTCATATTATCAACAACTCCTTACGTTAAGGTACATTTCCGGATCAATTGAAACTGGTATTGATAAAGCCCCTTTTTAAAATAGTGGAAATGCGGAAGAACTGAACAGTTATAGGCCCATAAGCTTGCTCTCTAGTTTTTCGAAGTTGTTTAAGCTGGTTATGAGTCAACAGGTAATGGATTTCATGAATTGCAATGACCTAGACAGTCTAGACATGTCTAGACAGAGAGTTATTGTTGAAAAAATTAGACACGCATGGGATTAGGAGGAATGCATTAAAATGGTTTGAGAGCTATTTAAATGGCAGAACTCAGAGAGTGCTTGTCGAGGACAATAATGATTATTTTAAGTCACGAATATTGCATTCTACAATAGGTGTCCCACAAGGCAGTATATTGGGTCCTATTCTGTTTATAATTTTCGTCAATGATCTAAATCTTAGCATCATAGCAAAAAATTTCTTACAATGCAAAAACTGGCTAGAAAAAAATAAATTGTCACTGAATGAAGAAAAATCTGAGATGATGTTTTTCCAGACAAAACTTTGTAGAAAAGAAAAACTGCACATCCTTAGCATAGATGGAGAAATATTTCCATTGCAAAAAAGTATTAAATTCCTTGGAGTTTACATAGATAACTTTTTGGATTGGACGCAACAGATTTATCATCTCGTTGGTAAACATAATAACGTATGCTACTTTTTCCGAATTATTTTTAAATACTTAAATGAAACTGCTAAACGAACACTGTCCTTTGCAAATTTGAGTCACCTGCTAGATATGGGATTATTTTTTGGAGTTGTAATTCAAATATTCATAAAATTTTTGTTATCCAGAAGAGAATAATAAGATTATTGTATAAAATGTCATATCGGGTGTAATGTAGAGGAGTTTTCAAGTCAAACAAGATTCTGACTATACAGGCTGATTCATTTTCGAGCCTCACCATTGCGGTCTCGCTTATTATTGAAGATAGACGGTAGGTTTAAATTTGGCAAAGTTGCTAAATTTTATGGTTATTACGATCCCGAAAAGAAAGTAGACTTAGAACAAATGACGTTCGAGTTATTTGAAAAAAACCGAAACATCTCATTTCCTTATTTTGCTTGTAGCACTTGTATTGGGTCTTGCAGAGGAAAACTAAAGACACATTCTCAAGGCCACTTTTGCTCCTCTATCGTATGGTGTATTTAAAATTTTTATACGACGTTTCGTTTTCTTTGAATCATCATCAACTTTGTTATTTCTTATGGCCGCTATATTGGATTTTGAAACAACTAGAAAGATTTTCTTTTTCTGATTTCAACCATGTATCATATGTTGAAAACAAAATTTGATATAATGTGTTAATTGACGAAGAATCTGATTTGAGATTAAATAAGGTAGGTAGCTATGAAATTTCGAACTGTCAATCACTTAAAATTGAGTATCGCGTAAATGAAAGTCGATGTTAAATACGATAGCCATGGAATTACGAACTGTCAATTATCGTTGCGTTAGTAACGCAAAATGGCGTTCACCAACGAAGAGAAACGAGAAATGTTATGTATTCTTTATCAATCAAACCGAAATACAACAATAGCGAGTACAAGATATTT
>SMLS01070382.1:0-48199 GCA_004785975.1 Popillia japonica
GTATTTTTGAGGGATGTTTATAGACCATACCAACGCTCGACCATCGACCGTCTTCTGTTTAATAAAAACGTTCAAAAGCCAAAATGCGTTATTCGTTATTAAATTTAATCGCAGCACGATGGAGCGTATTATGCCTGTCTATCTTTAAGAAATAAATTTAGATACTATCGTTATGTACACTACAATTACATTTAATTTTTTAAGGCGTCTCGGGTTCGAATTTCCGCAAATCCAACTTTTTTTTATTTCGCAATGTGATGTATTATTATAGCTGATTAGAAATTATAACGGACAAGACCTAAATAGCGCAGTTGGTAAAAAGTTAGACAGATAATTACAAGGTTTTGTGTTCGATTCCTGTCGCCGCGTTTTTATTGAGATTGCAGTTGTTCTTAAATCTGTACTGGTGAGATTTCGAGTGGCCATAGAGATTGATGATTCATGAAGATTGGCGGACAACTGAGTGCTGCCAAATATTCTCAAAACATTGCTCGGTTTTTGGGACTTTTCCATCTATTCACGTCTTACAGTGGTACCGAACAACAATGACTTGTTCTGTTGATTCGGGATTGATGGTCGTGCCGATGATTCTCCTCGATAGACACATACCTGTAAACGGTATAAGCTGTCGTGAAAGAGAAGATGCTGTAAGAATAGATCGGATTGTAGTCGGAACGAAAACGGGGAATGTTTTGCATTTTTTTTATTAACTCGGTAAATATTGGGGTGTTGAAAACAAATATTTCCGTACCTTGACAACGTTTACGTTCACGTCTTTTTTAAAATTACCAACTTGATCAACGTTAAACGTTGTCGTAAACGTTGGCCAGGTGTAATATTTTTTGATAATTATGACACAAATAGAGCATGTTTATGTTACATTAAAATTTTAATAGTGATCTCTACATGAAAAGCTACTCTGGTGTGTTCAGATATTTTAGTAGACTTTGAACAGGTAGCTATACGTTGGTTATTGTTTTCCTTTTTTTATACGCGCCAATTGCTTTGGTCGAGAAATGAATGACAATTTGGGATGGTTATCGTTGGATTTTAATTGGATATATTATTTTGGAAAAACTCGAAAATAATGCAGAACATGCCATGACAGGGTCTCCCATGTCGGTAATGGCAGTAGGTGAGGAGTCAGACTAATACATCCGTTAAAGTATTGGGACTCATCAGCGTGGAGGGGCTTAACCGTGGATACCTGCCCAATACAAACCGTGGCTTACAGCTGTGGGGGCTTGCCTTAACCGGCCGGCCGAGTGGATGAAAACCACAATAAAAAATCCCCAATAACCAAGGTGGCACAACACATGCCGAAGGTTTGCAAGGCTGGGGGGAAGCCCAGTCTCTAATGTGCTGGACTCCGGATACCAGGCGACCTCCGGTTTCAATTAGCCTTCATGTAGTGAACGCAGGGCTCTGCTGCGGGTGACCGACCGTCCCTAGCTACTCGTGGGATCATTATGAGTAACCTTAATGTAAACACCAAAGCCGATGAGGTACCTATTTCTGAAGAGGCAGCTGACTGCCTCCAAGCTCTAGAAAGTCTTTCTGTGGATCAGGCTACCAGCCCTGCCTCAGTGGACAATCTGGAACTGCTTCTCACCGCTAGCGAAGGAGAAGAGCATTCTATGGAAGCCGAAAGGGAGGGGACACCTGCTGCCCCGGAGCCTAAGGAACCAAAGATCAGACTCAACGGAGCCGCAAGGAAACGTTTTAGGTGGTTGTTGGAAAGAGGGCACGCTGAACCAGAGGCCCGAAAACTAGCCCTACAGCCGATGAAAGCTTCCTCTGAGAAAGGTCCGAAAAGAACCAGATCAGATGGTTCTTCGCCTCCCAGAGAAAAAACCCAAGATTGTGGAAGGGAAAAAGCCCTCACCGATCGTAACCGTCAAGCACATGGCTGAAAGTGTGAAGATCGGAATCTTGGCCAAATCGGTCCCAGAGACACTACTGAGTACGGACCAACTTACGGCCGTTCAGGGTAGTGTACTGGACGAAATCGTCTTGCTAAAGGAAGGAGCTATAAAAAAACCCAAGTTCCTAAGCTCGACGTTCAAACCTGGCTTTATTGTGATTACTTGCGCGGATAAAGCCACTGCTGACTGGCTGAAAGGTATTGTCAGCCAGCTGAAACCATGGGAAGGGGCCGATCTAATGGCTGTCGAGGAAAAAGACATTCCTCGGGCAGAGATACTAGTGGCATTCTTCCCTAATAGTGCACAAGAGTCCAACGAAAGGATCTTGCACTTCGTAGGTGCCCAAAACGAGGGACTAAAAGTGTCAGACTGGAGGATTCTGAACAGGGGAACGGAGAAAACCTCCGCGAATCTTACCTTCTCGGTTGACCAGCTATCAGCCGAAAACCTAAAAAAGCGGGACTACGTCATCAGCTTTAGGTTTGGCCTAATCCAACTGAGGCCCAAGAGGAGTTCAGCGACTCCTAAAGCAGAGGCGGGAGAAACCTCAAAAGAGGGGAATAAGCCTACAAGTAGCTGTGCTACTGTGGTAAAGGCTCCCTCTACAGAGGCGAAACCCCACACCTCCAAACAGGATGCTGAGCAAAGCGCGGGCGGTTCCTCAACGAAAAAGAGCTTTGAAAAACCTAATCAGGTACCGCTCAAAGCAAAGGCCAGGTCAGGAGGAGATGGAAAGGGACGCAGGGACCCACCACCTCCGAAGACCACATGTAAGGAGCAATGAAGACCATGCAGAGTGAGGAAGAAGCAACTAATTATTGGATGCGATGCCAACGCCCATCACACCGTCTGGACAGCACGGACACCAATAAACGAGGTGAGTCCCTTTTTGAATTTTTAGTTAGCAATAACTTAACGATAGTCAATAACGGAAACACACCTACATTCGTGAATAGTATAAGGCAACAAGTACTTGACTTAACGCTTGCCTGCCCACTAATTAGCGAAAAAATACGGAGGTGGCATGTTTCGGGGGAGGAGTCCATGTCGGATCACAAACAGATTCGATTTGACCTACTCGCACCGACTCCCACTGTAAGGGAATACAGAGCCCCCAAGAATACCGACTGGCACTTGTATCGTGAGCATCTCAAAACAGAGATTGACCGCGATATAAGTCAACCGGCTACCCTTGAGGACATAGACCTCAGTGCACTCAGGCTGTAACAAGCGATGATAGCATCATACGAAAAAAGCTGTCCTGTTACACAGAGGCGCAACACTAGAGATGTGCCTTGGTGGAATAAAGAGTTAGACAAGCTCAGAACCAATGCGAGGAGGCTGTGGAACAATGCCAAACGCAAAAACGATTGGGAAGCATATAGAGCAGCCCTAACAGCATATAACAAGGAATTGAGGAAGGCCAACTGATAGCCAGGCTGCTATCAGAGCAATAGCGAACCCTACCACTAGGTCGAAACTAGTTGGGGAATGTAACCGGTCCCTTAATATTCTGCCACAGGATAACAAGGTTTCCGTAGTTTGGGTGCCAGGACATGAGGACATTAAGGGGAATACAATAGCTGACGAATTAGCCAAGAAGGGCTCTGAGAAGCACTTCATAGGAGCAGAGACCGCATGTGGTATCACTATTCCGCTATAATGGCTATCTGATCCTGGTTAGACAAAGATTAAGAAATGGAGGTCGACTGTTGATCAACTCCATGCTAAAGCGCTAATAGGGGATCGGGATACTAAGTTCTCTGATAACCTACTAGGACGCAGTAAAAAGGAAATTAAGATCATCACTGTGTTGGTGACCGGACATTGCCCCCTGAGACAGCATCTATACAACACAGGTCGAGTAAGCGAACCATGGTGTAGAAGATGCGAAGTGCAGGAGGAACCGGGTCTACATGTAATCTGCTCATGCGAGGAACTGAGGCGGAAATATTTCGGGGAGGACTTACTTGAGCCCTCGAAGATTCTCAAGCTTCCACTAAGCAGGATACTGGGGTTCATAGAGGATACTAGGATGCTTGAGTGGAAGTGAGAGATCTGATGGGGTTGGTACAATGAGCATCTAGCTCAAGTGCCCAGACAGAAAGGTGTCTACCCAATTGGTAATGAATGAATATATGTTCTACTAGATCTCTTATATAAGTACCATGCGGCAAAAAACCGCTATCATTCCTTTTCCAATTTATTTTCATTGCGTTCTTAAAATTACTCCTAAAAGTGGAGCAAAGTAACCTCAAATTACGATATCGTATAATTTTAACCTACTGCGTAGTCAACATCTTACCGAGCTTATTTTAGCACGTACATATGTATATGGTACCTACTTAACTTGAAGTAGAAGTACTGATTTGATTCGTATGAATAAATATTGATGACGCGCGTCTAAAGATACATTTTACGAACTGTATACACCTATGTTTCAAAAAAAAGTATCTTATGGCTACTCAAAAACAAATTATCATTTAATTCTGTAATGGCATAATTGATACGTTATCTATATATCATTACCAATAATCTCGCTAGTTATTACCCACTATCTGCAGCACATCAGTTTGTAATGGCACTTGTTCAATGTTCGTGCTTTCATAAGTATCAGCAACCGCAGTAACACCTGCCTGTCGTAATATGTAATACGTTATAATATGTAACAACCTTAACTGTACTTATCCAGTCGTTTACCCCGTTCAACTGCAAATTACAGGCTTCATGTAATCAGATCATTTATATCTATACGTATGCATAACAAAAACTATCTCATTTTCCAAACACGTATATTTTCAAATTAGATTTTAAATTTGTCTCGATACTTGTAGCCAAAAATTACCCGGCTATAGCCATGTAATGTCTTGCAGTTACCGCAAAACAAGTATCTATCACAGTAAAGTGTATAAATAAATACTGCAGCTACTACTGGTACGTATGTATTTACATTATATAAATGTGATTGTTATTTTATTTCTCACCAATATGAGTAAATAAAATATGTACAAGCACTTATCATATAAAACATCTTTTGAAATAGCTCTTAAAGCAAACTTCTGCATTCATCAAGACATTTGCTTGAGGTCGCCTTATAGTACCTATTGGGGATAGATTAGTTTTAACTGCAAAATATTTATTTGCATACAAACATAATAATGTTTTCTATAACCGCCAGACTAAAATTTTGACAAATATAATTAGATATATGTAGGTACATATGTACGTATCTGTTCTTGAATCCAACGGAGTGCATTTACTTTCAGTAGAAATTTATTAAATCTATCAAGCGCACAAGTTTGAAATCCTACATTGCAAAAAAAAATTCTTTGTTGGCTAATGGAGAATCCCGATTAGTGTATAATGAGAAATGCATAAGTTATTTGTTGTCATTTATAATATCCTGGATTGCCTCACAATACGTTTTATTTAAAATCTTGTTCTCGAGTTAGCAAAGATGCTTCACTGAAATTCAAACAAGGATTTCACTCCATAACACTTATTCTAGCTCCAACCACCCCCACTAAATTCTCGTAATTCCAACAATGATCTATCAAGGTTTTTATGACTATTTCATGAAGTACACAAAGGTAGGTACATTTAAACATATACAGGTGTCTGAAATAAAAGTAAGAAATATTAAGAATGATAAGATACGATTATGTAGAATCTTAATCCAAAAAAATTTAGTTCAATTACGACGCGAATGCCAAAATTAAAATCTCCCTTATAAATTGTAATATGCACCATCTATGAATGCAGAATGTTCGCCTCGATCGAACTAACGCCAACCATCGCAAAACAGCTGTCGATGTTATAACTACGAGATAATGCTGATGCGTCAGCTTTTTTAAATAGCTTTGAATGCTAAGGGTCAATAATATGAATACACATGATTACGTATAAAAATATTATCGAAAACTAATCGATAAAGAAACTTTTATTTTAAATGTATCCAATGTATGGAATTACTCTAAACACCCAGAACTGTCGTGCTGCTTCTCGTGTATTTCGGCCTGGATTTCTGTCAATAAGGTTTAGAAGGTCTTCTTCAGCACGCAAAACCCGACAGGCCCTTTCACGGCCACAACTTACGGTTTCCCGTAATCTAAGCACGACATCTGTTATGCCAGTGTGAGATGGAGCTCGATGATTTGGAAAACGCTGCCTATACCTAAGACATGTTTGACGAACATTTTCACCTGTTTCACCATAAATGAAAATCACATCGTACAGTACTTGCAGTGTGTAAGCCCTTCGAAAGGTCCATATACAACATTCGAAACAGACTGAATCTGATTGCGCGTTGCATACATGTTAAATATCACCTATCGCTACACCTGCTCTGCGCTACATAATCGTTAAAACACTGTGGCGCGACGAATATTTTATAAATATCTTTGTTTTTTTTTTCTCGCATCGGGGAACGAATTTGAGCAAAATATGTATTTTGGGTTTAAGTCTAATAAAATAATATCTTTCCATTTGTCATATTTTTTACTTTTATTTCAAATACATCCTGTATACATATTATTATCACTTAAGTCAAATTATACATGCTGTTTTTATGTAATTTTCCAGTACACTTACATTTATGTACAAGTATAAAACGTTTGGAAATGGTTCAAACGTTTAGCAGGGTATCAATGTTTGTAATCTAATAGTATTGCGTTCAGTAACGGCCGTGAAACCCTATGTTGATATGTTTGTTGTGCTCTTTAAAATTTACTTGTAAACGTTTCATACATACACTACCAGAATACAAAAACATATACTTTGACACCAAATAAATGTTAACAAATATACCATTTGTATTGCTTGAGCTTTTACCACGACTGTATGTGTGTATCACTTACAAGGCTGCGTGACTATCGGAAGATGGTAGCAAAATGTGTTTATATACTACAATGATGAAGTTGTTTAAAAATTGCTGTAAGACTTTCACTTCCAAATATATAAGCATATACATATACCATGCGAACGCATGCGAATAATCGATACCTAAAGTTAAAAATAAAAATGCGCATAGCTAGTTTCCATTGAAGTAGGAATCTCATTCCAACATCTCGTTATCGCCGATTTCAGTTCTTTAATGTTTTCGTATTGGTGGTTATTGGCATATACCTCCCTAGCCAATATTCCCCAACGATTTTCAATTGGATTCAAATCGGGTGAGCGCGCTGGTCAGTCCATTAATTTTATTTCTTTTTGTTGGTACCACTCCTTGTATCGCCTGCAAAAATTGATAACTGGGTTGTCTTGCTGAAATATCCAGTCTTGCAACGGCATTTGTACACCAAAATCTATTAGAACTGTTTCTAGAAGTTCTATATAAGACTCGGAATTCATTCGCGTCGAAATAAAACATATAGGATATTTATTGTTATGGGTAAGAACTGGCCAAACCATTGCACTACCGCCACCAAAATTTCTACTCATGGTAACTTCAGTGTTCTTACGCAAATCGTGCCAATAGTATTTAAAGCCATCAGGTCCGTCCAAATTAAATTTCTTTTCGTCGGAAAATATGACGTTCTTCCATTCAGTGTCCCAGCTCATATGATTTTGTGCCAATGTCAGCCTTGCTTGTTTGTGAGTCTTCTTTAAGGGTGGTTTTGATACCTTTTTCAGTCATCTAAAGCGTTTACTACCAGATAAAATTTGTTGTGCACGTCTCTTAGTTACTGGCAAATTAAATCACATTTGATTTGTTGTGCGGTTACATTACCAGACGACGCTAACCGAAATATCGATGAGTGCTGTCTTCGCGTAAGTTTTTGATTAGTTCCTTTAGTACGATATTTGCCGTAGAAATTACCTAAACTTATAAAATTATTGATGAGGTGATGGGATCGCCCCAATTTCTTGGCTATTCCTCGGCTCCCCATCTCTTTATAACAATTTATTTTGGTTTTGTCATCCTCGGTTAGCAGTTTACCTCTCAGCATTGTTATTATCTAATATCTATACTGCAATATTATATATACGTATAACTCGGATGTAACGTACACGGTTATAGCGTACTTATCTTCACGGTCCCGGCTAGGTTCCATTATGTTTAATGATATACTTTTCTTATACAGGGTGTATTTGAACAAAAAGTAAAGACTATGAAAAATGGAAAGATATCATTTTATTAAACTTAAATCCAAAATATTTTGCGCAAATTCCTTCCGAGACGCGAGAAAAAAAATAAAGATATTTATAAAATATTTGTCGCGCCACTGCCGAATATTTTCGAACGAATATATGTATGTAGCGGGAGGCAGGTGCAGCGACAGGCGATATTTAATATATGCATTATTGAACTCTTCATTCAAACCTATTAAAAAAACTGACACATCAGCGTTATCTTGTAGTTTTTATAACATCGGTAGCTATTTTTGCGATCTCTTACGTTAGATTGATCGAGGTCAACATTCTCGATTCAATAGGCGGCGCATATTACAATTTATAAGGAAGATTTTAATTTTGGCATTCGCGTCGTAATTGAACAAAACTTTTTTGGATTTATATTCTGCATAATTGTATCTTACCATTCTCAATATTTTTTACTTTTATTTCAAATACACACTGTATAACGTACTCAGTTATAACGTACTTCTTATATACAGTACTTATAATCTGCGCAGTAGTCATATGCTTAACTCGTTTATGACGTACTAATTTCACCGAATGAAGAAATACACTACGAGCATTTTCCGGATTTTGTCAATCACAGTTCACAGCCGCAGCTTTAAGTGGAACATTAAATTAGTATGATGTCAGTATCAGATATTATTCATAGACCGTTACACGTGCTCTTTCTTATAAAATATCCGCCGAAAATATCAATAAACTGCACCATAAGACTTTAACTGTTCAAGAAAAAGTGAACACTATTAAAGCTGTGGAAGATGGTTCAAAACAATTTGAAATTTGTAGCAAAAAATGCTTGAAACAAACCATTATTTCTAGTTTTCAGAAATAAAAGAAAATTCTAGTTATTATAGAGAAACTTAAAAAATTCATTCGACAGAACGTTGATAGAGCTTTCATGCAGTGGTTAGTATATCAACGAAGTGCTAATAATATATAGCTACATACTTTTTTTAGGTCAGTTTTATTTCTATAACGTACTACTGATAAAACGTACCAAAATCTTCAGTTCCATCGAGTACTTTACAAGCGAGTTATATTGTATTTAGTAACGAATAAACTTTTAAAAGTGTTTTTGCACTGGCAGGCAAGTCAACTTCGTACAATGTTTGTCTAGCACTGTGGAACTATACAAATTTTGCTCGTATTTATACGTTTATATCACAGGTAATTCCTCTACTTATCTAAGAAGTGTAATATTTACAAAATAATATTTCTGCCGTTGCATCATGTTCAAAAATAAAATTCTAGGTAATTCCCAACTATTACAGTTGCAAAATATTTACAGGGAAACTACAAAATCATATGGAACTATAGAAATTTCGCTAACTGTATGCATAGGCATAGGAATAATCAACCTGACCTATAACACAAATATAAACAGACAAAATGACAGACTACTACACTACTTGACAGCAAATTCAAACGCATTATGAGTAAAGGTCTAATTAGAAGTTGTTTTGATATAATTACACAAATATAGATCCACCACGCATTGCAATTTAATACTAGATTGGAGATTTTTACCTTGAGACAACGGAATATCTCTAAAACACAAGATCAAATCAAATGTAGGAGGCTCATTGAATGGTGCCGAACTCGATCTCGAGTACTAATGTGCGGATTATTAGCTACTGCAGCTAATACCGAGATTTCATTATTTTCTCTAGCAATTACGCTTTCTTGATTGTACAGTTCCTTTGCTAGAAAACTGTTGAATGACGGTAAAAGAAGCGCGCAATCGCACCTTGTCGGGAAAGCGTTTTGAGTAAAGATTAACAGCATCATCGATATTTCTACCACTTTCTCCATAGATGTACATCCTTTCACTTCTCTCTTGTAACGTTATAGCCTCCATTACTGTTCAAATATTCAACACTAACTAATTTGTATTGGATTAATAATTAATAATCTAAATGAAGATCGGACAATGTGTACATGTTCACAGCTTGTCAAGTACTGAATAACGTATGGTTCTGTATCGTTGAATGGTATTCCAATTGCGAATAAATAAATGTATCGAAGTGGAAGGGCACATTTTCGAAGACATTTTCTGAAAAAGGGATGATAAAGTAAAGTTCTTCGTTGGTGAACGGCTTTTTGAAATGATATTTTAATGTTAAAATAAAAAAAATCATGTTTTCTCTGTTTTGAGTATTTTTCTAGACGTTTACAACCATTTTTTTGGGATTACAGCGCAATCTGTTACGAATCGAAACAGAAGTTTTAAACAAAAACTACAAGGGGGTGAGGTGGAGGATCAAGTTCAGCATCACTCAGTAAGCCCTCTAGATTATAACAAATCTTATTAAGATTTTTTTTTTGATTTGATGCTGTGTTTTCGAGATATTCCGTTGTCTTAAAATAAAAAACTCGCCCAGTATATCTACATACATACAACTCTCTCACAGTGTAACTGATCATAGACTTAATTAAACCTAGATTACTAATTAATTATAAAGAAAGTTATATTTACTCTACCGTTCTAAACAACTTTGTCGTAATTTAACTGTTATAAATTGTAACATTATAGTACAGAAACTTGCGGTATATTAATTCTGAAGAGATGAGTATAGGGTTCTCGAAGGCAACGCCGACAAGGATTAAACAAAGTACCAAAAAGACATTTATTCTGTGCTGACAGTGTTGATCTCAGAAAGATACAGAATACCACACAGCTTGAGACGACGGGTGTCCAGTCTACTCTATATCCACCACTTTAAACTGTACTACATAAGGACGATATAGAAAATCTGAGGATCGCTTATATCCCGGCCAGCGTTCCATCTTGACACTAAACGTAGCTATTTACATGATACAGGTGAGGTAGAGGCAAAACACGCGGCTATCTTTTTCCACTTTCGAATCGCCGCCTCTTTTGTTAACCATTTCGAAGATATGTTCCGTAATTTCTCGTGATTGTAGAATAGTGCAGAGGATCACCAGTATATTCCGGCCTCTTACGGTTTTGGGTGAAGGCTAATCGTATATTTCAAGGACATATTTAACGAACTCGTTAAAAAAGCACGTCTTCGGTACTAGGACGAGAGGTTATACATACATTAAATATCAATGTCAAGCGATATCACTGATGTACATACATAAGAGTTTGACACGGTTTCCTATTTGTGTTTACGTATAGGAAATAATATACTGTGCCAAACAAACTGTAATAAAACAACGTAATTTACAACTCAGATATTATACTCACAAGGAAACACCGGCGGGTGTCCCCCTCCGATTTTGATCAAAACTTTACAAATCGAAAGAGTACCTCAAAATAAGAGACGGAGTACCCCATACCCCCATTTTTTAACATTGTTTCTTTTTCTTGTTCATCAAAAAAAGGTCGCTTTTACGTAGAATACAATGATGTATAACAAATTTAGAAAATTAATAATTGTAAAAATAGAAAAATAATAAAGCTTCAGAATTAATAAACTTGTCTATTGATATAAATCAAATCAACTACATATAACAGATATAATTTTCTTCTTCAATTAGTGCCAAAAGACAAAACTTTGAACATTTTAAATATATCAAAATATTAGCTTTTTATGAAGATATCTACCTTGGGAACATGTATTATGCTGGACATTACGTTAAGGAAAGAAAATTATATCTGTTATAGCTCATTTGATTTATATCATTAGACAAGTTTATTAATTTTGAAGCTTTATTATTTTTCTATTTTTACAATTATTAATTTTCTAATCTTGTTATACATCATCGTATTCTATGTAAAAGCGGCCTTCTTTTGATGAATAAGACAAAGAAAAAATGTGAAAAAAATGGAGGGTATGGGGTACCCCGTCCGCCGTTATTAACTTTTTGCGAATACGGACGACGCCACCCTTAGGGCCATACAATATGCTGCAAATTATGTTAAGAGGAAAAGTTAATATCTGTTATAGTTTAGGAAATATTTGCAAAAATTGAAAAATCGTCCAAACTTTGGAGGCGGCTGTACCACAAAATCGTGCGGATACGCCAATAAAAAAAATAAGTGTCTCTTATTTTGAGGTACTCTTTCGATCTGTAAAGTTTTATCGAAATCGGAGGGGGACGCCCGCCGTGTTCCCTTGTCAGTATACATCGCCGTTATACATATATGTACATACATATGTACATTGCGATTATTTGAAACTCGTTGATAGATGCATTGAGAATACCTACTGCTATGTATAATAATTGTAAAATTTCAACAGCAGCATACAATGAACATATTTTTGAGATGTCAATTAAAGAATGAGTAGATTGTATTACCCTCTCCATGAAACCTTCTCATTGTTGCCCTGTCTTATTGACCAAGATTTATGAGAAATACTACTAGTAAGGAAAAAGTAATTGTTGACTATATAATTGTTTCATTTTAGAAATAAGCCCGTTTATCTATGATTTCAAATGAAACACCATAAAGTTGTGCCATAAAGATTTTTAAATTATCATAACTTTTTAACAAAATAAGTTAATAAGAAAAAATACACGAAATCTAATTACTTAAAGAATGGGGATTTATTGTATCTATGGGAAAAATGTATCCATAGACACTGAAAATGCTGTTTGATTAAAGAAGGCAGATTTCGCTACTATATGTACTATTTTTCTTTGCGACTAATGGGAAGTTTACACAAAATGAAAGAAACATCCTATAACTTTATTTTGTGTATGATTAAATATTTGTTTATTATCGGTACTCTAAAAGCTTAGTTCAACACGCAAAAATTGGTACATTTTAGGACATCTGCTAGTTTAATTTTATTCGAATAAATAAGTAAGTACCTATACCAAGAAAAGTCAACATTAAAAAAATATAATTTCGGTTTTTAAGGAAGGCAGAACGTGAAAATGCACGATTCAAAAATTCCCATTTAAGATAACTCAGCTAACCCATTCGCTTTAGGGCCATAACTCAATAAGCAAACTCTATATAACAGATGACTGGTATAATTCCTTACGAAGTTATACATTTATAAAGAGTTATGGTACTTTACATATGTACATACGTAGGTACTCATTCGCTTGCTTGGGGTCAACTTTGTGACGTTCATCACATCTCTGGATAGATAAACGTTCCTATTCGCATAATATGAAGTAATTCATGCTGTAGTCATCGCCATTATTAGACCATAAATTATATACATACGTGCAGTTTATAATTGTGTATGGTTATCTGTATGTATGTACATATACAGGGTGTATTTGAAATAAAAGTAAAAAATACTAAGAATGATAAGATACAATTATGTAGAATATAAATCCAAACAATTTTTTTTCAATTACGATGCGAATGCCAAAATTAAAATCTCTCTTATAAATTGTAATATGCGCCTGTGAATCGAGAATATGTTTACCTCTATCAAAGACATCGCAAAAACAGCTGTCGACGTTATAAAAACTACGAAATATCGCCGATGTGTCTGTTTTTTAAATAGCTTTGAATGAAGAGTTCAGTAATATCAATGTGATTACGTATGAAAATACTATCGGAGACTATTTAATAAAGGAACTTTTATTTTAAATGTATCCAATCTATGGAATTGCTTTAAACAACGACTGAAAATCATTTCACTGTACTAAAAGTAAAACTATTGTTGTGAAATATAGGTAGGTACGTAATTTCTTACTTGCAATTTTTGTAATCATAGTCGTATTTTTCTTTTTATTAAAGAATTGTTGATTTCATGTCTGCAACATCTACATACATTCAACATTCGAAACAGACTGGCTCTGATTGTGCTTTGCACACATGTGGCGCGACATAAAATATTTGTCATTTTTGTTCTCGCGTCTGGGAAGGAATTTGCACAAAATATTTTGGATTTAAGTTTAATAACATAATATCTTTCCATTTTCCATAGTGTTTACTTTTATTTCAAATACACTCTGTATATGCATATAGGTATATGCCTATGTTTGAGTTGAATGATATCAACAGTGTGACGGGTGGCCGGATAAGAATACAAAGTGTTGTATCTTAGAAACTATTCTTCGTGGATACTTGTAGCAAAAAAATTATTACTAAATTCATCAAAAGAAAACTGTGGAAAATTATTTCACATTTCCAAGATGGTTGCCAGGAGGTCTAACCGCCATCTTCAACTGTTACGTGATTTTTTAATGAAATTCACACACAGTAAATATTACCAAAAAATATAGGACTCCTAAAACTAAGCTTTACTCGAGTAATTTTTTTAAGACTTTTTGGCTTTTTGGCTAATAAAATACCTAAAGTGTTGAGGGATAATTCCATGTTCTTTTAAATAAGCAGCTGTAACTCCTAAACAACTGAAGATATTTTAACGAACTTGGTCTCGTTGAAAAAGCATTTATATCTCCATCAAATGCACCTTAGCTGTGATGTGTCTAATTCTTAGCAATGCCGCTAGAGAGAGTTTTTTGATATAATAACAGAAAATTGCAAAATTCTCAAAAAAAATTAAATGCAATAATATGACTCTTTTCATAAAAGTCTAGTGAAATGACAAAACTATAGAAGAAAAGAAAATTTGGTTATGATATAATTTTAAACAGACGCTGGTATCTATTGTTATTTATTTGTCTTTTTTCAAGAGTCAATGATAAAATTTCATAAATTTAACAATTTTTCAGTCCTAAAAAATTCTTAGTTCAAAAAATTGTAAAAAAAGATGTTAGAGGCATAATAATAAATGCATATAAAATGCAACTACAAGTAGTTTTTTTATCCGAAATTCTTTGGACGGATGAGATTACTTTGGGAAGTGATGGAAACTTTAATTTGCATAATATGAATTAAGGGTCTAACAAGAATTCTCACTGGTTGTGCGAGATCCAGCATCTAACTCAATGAAGTCTCAATATGTGGTGTGCCATGCTGGGCGTAACTATTATAGGTCCCTATTTCTTTCATCAACCACTAAATGGTGTTCTTTGATATTCTGATAAGGAATTGCCTATTATATTCGAAGATGTGCCCTTGCAATTACGGCAAAATACATATGTTTTTGCAACCAGACGGTTGTCCAGCACATTTCTCAAGAAATGAATGCCTGCTAGAGTCCTATTGACTCATTATAGGTCAATGCAATATGCTTGTTCCACATAATTTTTTGGCTAGTGGTATTTCTAGGTGTTTGACTTCTGTTTTGCATTCGATCGCTGTTGCATTCAGGTACATAGATGTCTCTCATGCCCGACAGTTTTCTCTTCCTAGTGAAAGGTACATACGATCCTAAATACGTGTATACCTGTATAATAGCGTGTATTTAAAAAACAATTTTCTTCGATAGTTGAGGCTACGAATAAGATATTGAGATGCGGTTTTCAGTAGCCTATTTAGGTATCATTTCACTACACTTGAACACATAAAAAAAAGTCATATTATTGCGTTTAATATTTTAGAGAATTTTGCAAATTCTTTGTTATTACATATATCAAAAAACGCTCTCTGCCAGCATCAATAAGTATTAGACATATTACAGTTAGAATGCGTTTGATGCAACAATAAATGCTTTATCCAACGAAACCAAGTTTGTTACAATCCGTTCAGTCGTTTAGGAGTTATAGCTATTTATTTAAAAAATATTGAGTTATCCCCGCCACGGTATTTTAATAGAAACGTCAATAAGTCTTAAATAAAAATTATTTGAGTCAGGCTTAGTATTAAAAAACGTACATTTCTTGGTAATATTTACTAGTTGTGTTTGAATGGAAAATCATTTTAAGATTGCGGTTACGACGATGACCATCTTGGAAGTCTGAACAGATTATCTGCGGTCTTCTTTTGACCAATTTAGTAACAATTTTATAATGAAGTTAACAGATTACTCAGGAGTTCCTGGGAGTGATTTTAGACTCTAAACTGAACTGGAACTCACGTTTGAAGAAAATTACAGACAAATGTAAGAAGGTGCTACTAATAACCTGTAGAACAGTTGGAAAGATGTGGAGACTCAAACCGCATATGACCTAGTGCTTGTACACAACGATAGTAAGACCCATGATATAGTGGTTGCCTGGTATAGTGCAACAGCTGCCATGGAGACTATGCTAAACATACCTTCTCTTGATATTTTTATTATGGCAGACGCAAGAATGGGGGCGTAGAGACTGAGAAATACTAACAACTGGAGAATCCACCATCTGTCACTAGTATAGATACAGTAGTCAGGCATTACAAAGAGTGCAGTACGTAGTGCAATTAGTGAGTGGACTGTGAAACAACACCAATAAAATTGCAACCATGTACCAGGACAAAGGCACAGCAAACAGATGATGGAACGACCGTCAAAACGATTAACTGCTGACTTACTTGCACTAAACAGGATTCGGCTGAGGGTAGTAACGTGTCTATTAACAGGACACGGATGTCTAATACGTCACCTGCATAAGATGGGGGTCTACAAAGATGAACCCTTATGTAGACTCTGTAGCGAGGAGAAAGAAACAGCCTCTAACTAAGCCACTAAGGTTTGCTATAGAAGTCGCATTGGAATCACCGCTGGAGAAAGATTTACCAAATATAGGCTCTTCAACATAATCAAGGGAACTAACCTGTTTAAGTAAAACAAAATCAAGGTAGGGATAATACAATAGGCCTTGCAGGTCACAGTGTTAGGGATGTTAAAAGAACCTTCTACTTTGTTAAGAATCAATCAAACCAGTGTGTCCCAGCCTACATCGAATTTAATGTACAAGGTTATCATGAAATGAGAAATATATTTTAAATTATTATAACTTTTTAACAAGTTAAGTTAATACCAAAAAATAAACGAAATCTAATTGCTTAAGTAATGGGATTTTCCTCTATATCTGGTAAACAAAAGCGTTGTCGTTATAATTATTGACACTAGCGTGAAAACGAAATCATTCATTTGAAGTTTTATTTTGAAATTAAAACGACTCAAACTGTAACACCATCGATTTGTTGGATTTGGAATTGGTTTAGTTCCGTGTTATTATGACTACGGCAGAAATTACACAGCTGAATTACGAAGATTTCACACGAGAATGGGTTGGAGTGCTCTGGCGCCCTGTCAAATGAAAGCGTAGCGATATTTCAAAGAACAGCAAAATTCTAAAAATCTATCCATATAAACTGAAAATGCTGTTAGAGTTTGAAAGGAGGCGCATTTGGCTACTAGATACGATTTTTCGTTGTGAGTAATGGCGCAGATCGAAATTGAACCCAAATAGTTATCTCGTACACAGATGATAGACATTTTTAAACTTTGAATGGTGGAGTCAATACTCAAAACTATAGAATCTGGTCTACAGACAATCCACAAGAAATTGTTCAAGAAGGTCTTCATGACAAGAAAGCCACCGTTTGGTGCAGTTCGGCAGTTGATTTTATCATTGGTCCGTATTTCTACGAGGAAATACAGAATGAAGAAACCATATATGTGTAACTGTAAACGGTGAACGATACTTGCAAATGTTGAGAGATTATGCTAAAAAAGAGCACCACAATTTAAAACAGCATTCTTATGCGGGATGATCCACCACCGCATATTTTCCAAGTCAACGACATTATTTCAATAGAAAACTAAGACATTTGTTTGACTAACATTGTATAAACTAATCTTATTAAAACTTCACTTTTCAAAGATAAAGGTACCTATGTATGTATATAAATTGCTTCAATGAAATACACTTCAACTAAGCAAACTTCCAAAGACTAGACGATTATAGAAAATATAATTTATTATTCTAGTAGTAAATACATACTGCATCTAATTTTAGACGATATTAAACGATAAAACTATTTACAACTTTTAGGTCAAAAGGGAATAAAATGCGTTTAATATTCACTAGTGTTATGTAAAATATATAATAGTGCATTAATAAAATACAATAATTTTTTATGGCCTGCGCCTGTCAATTTTTTTACAAAAGTAACAAAAAAGTATACTTTTAGAGCAAGATTTATTAGCCAAACAGTTTTAGATTTGTCTCGGTCAACAAATCGGTAAAAATTCAGTAATTTTATTTGAAATAAAAAAACGCTCTACGAATATTTTAAATTAATAGCATGTGGCATTAAATATGCAAAATTTCAATAAAATTGCAATTTTATTTGTACGTTATATGTGCACTGATATACGTTCAATCCAGAAGAATACAGGTATTACAACCGCACTAATACTTGTTGCTGATTATAATAAAGCGTTACTGTACAATACAAAGTAGATATCTACTATTTCCAATAGTTATTTGTAAATTATACATCGCGGAAACCCACCACAAATCATCCCCATCGTTGGCAATATGGCATCCTTCTGGTTCGGAGTTGATTGGTCCGCGGAACAAGCAACAGCTGCACATCACTCCATAATGTAGATAATCAGGACATGCTGAGACCAATATTCGGAATAATACAATCACCGTGGCAAAGGTCTTACTTTAAATACTTACATATACATACATAATAGCATATGGCGGTAAATTTGTCTGCATTTATTTAGTGACGGTATAAATTTATTACAATGTTGCGGACTTCTTAAACCTTAAACACCAACACTTGCACTAGGTAAGCACTACGTTGTCTTTAAACTACCTACTCTAAGAAATCTACTTACTTTGTTTATTTACAATTTTCAATTACAACTGTTAATGTACCTATTTATATGTTTGTATATTCGGCTATTTGAAATAACATTGTGATATAAAATGTATCAAAACAACGTTGAAATAACTATGCTGTACTATGAGCTACGCTGTACTATGATGCATTATGGTCTGATTTCCGAGATAAAAGTGATTCGATTACAATACCGTTATAATAATTTATTTTATATCGTTTTAAAGCAATCTACTAAACATATTCGATATACACTGTTGGAAATAATTGACAAGCACACCCTGTAAGTATAATCTGAACGCGTGAAGATACATCCATAAAATTTGCAGTACATCATAGATTCCTATAGAGGAATCTATGCAGCGAATTTCGACTTTTACTATCGCCGCATTTTTAACTGAGCGGCTCCGATAGGTGGAAAATGCCGTCGCCATGGAAACCGGAGGAGGTAGGAAAAAACCGATTGTTTTTAGTGTGATACGAAGGTCCAGTATGTAGTTGTATCCGCTGCATAATGGCGGATCGATAGCGCTACTTAAGCAAATTTGAGCGAGAAATGTTTGTCGGAATGCACATGGCGGGTGCGTTCTCCGGATTTGAATACTATCCACCTTGTCTGGGATATGATCGATCAGAGACTTTAACGTTACCCGGCTCTCCCGGCTAACGTTGAACAGCTATGGAGGCGAGTTGAGGAGACATGGTTGGCCATCCTTCTCGCTGCCGTACGACGACTTACTGACTCGATGCCTCGTCGTGTAGCAATGATACGCGCCGCTCGCGAGGAATAGTCCCGCTACTGATGCATCCCGTCCCAACAGGGTTACGACGCTCTCCGCATGAGGGTAAGTTATACTAGTTTAGTACTATTTCGATACCAAATTTTATTACGCTAGAACCATGCGTTCAGATTATATGTGCTCGTCAATTATTTTCACCAGTGTATTGCTCTACAATAGCAACACAGTTTCTAATTCTGAGCCCACTTGTCTCTTTTACGAATTAGCTGGGGATCTTGTTGTGTTCGTTTACGTATGTAAATCTTCAAGCTCTCTCTACAGATAATAAATGCCAAAAGCCTGGATATCGCCTAGTTACGCAATGGGATTCCCTCACCCTATCCATCCCTCAGGAAATGTGTTGTTTAGAGGATCGCTAACAATAAACGTAAAATCCAGCAAAATTACATTTTGCATAAACCATAAATTTCATCTTTTATGTCACGGTAAGTCTTAAAGACTTGAATGGTCAGGAAGAAGTCCAGGACAGGGCATGTAAAATCGTTTAATGGTTGTGATAAACCATCCTAACAGTTTCTTCGTCTATGACGCTTTGAGAACTTACTTCAGACTACACGTGATTATTGTGAAAATTAAACATTCAAGGTTTTAATAAAATTGGCTTCATTCGTAAAAAGAATGTTAAAGAAGAAAAAATTACTGGCTATCTTAATCTTTCAAAGGCACCGTCTCCGTAAGGATGTAACGGGTAAGCTTTGCCGAAACCTAGTGCAAAAGAAAAATACTGAGAGTAAATGTTGCTAAATCATTCCTGGTACCATGTCTGTACTAAATGAATGGCGTCATACATAGCTCAATCGTATCTCCTTGAGAATATGGAAATGAGCTCTGGCTATGGATGTGAAATACTTGAGAATCGAACACTTACATTACAACATACTTGATAAAGCTATCAGAGCTCCATGAACCTGTAGTAGAGTGAATGTATTTATTGCTGCATTATTACTTATGTGTTCCGTATGTGGTCGCTGTGTACACAAAAGTCGCCGTGACGAAAAAGTAATCAGAGGAATATAAAGGCAATTAAGCCTAAGCCTTGTAATGGGCACAACTTAGTTCTTCAACCTCCCTTCACAGTGACGAATAGAATATACACAACCCTTCTTTGCTTAACCAAATTTTTTTAAGTTGGTGCTTCAAGGGAATGGAAAGGAGTAAAACAATCACAAAGATGGAGTGTTTAACTAAACGAGTAAGTATACACGGCAAATCTAAATTTACTAAAAAGCCCGGGAGTAAGTGTATATTATACACCAATGCAGATTTGATGGAATTTGTGGTCCGAACCTATTTTCCCAGATTATTGTAGAAAAACATCCCAATGTTTCTGGTCTCATATGTGTTATCTGCATTTATTGTCCCTTTAAAAATCACTACAGAAAACGAAATACATAAATAACATCTACACCTACATTCCATTAGCGCAACCTTTAACCTTTCTGATTTCTTTCTACTAAAGGTGCATTTGGTTTGAAAAAGAACATTGTATATTGGTATACACATTTTATCTCGTTAAAATATATGTAGTAGTTGATTCCAAAATATCATAGCTTGTTTGCAAGTAGGTAATATACATATGTATATACTTGCAATATGTCTTGTAATACATATTATTATACAGAGTTAGTAAAAAGTCCCGGAACGGTCGAATAATAATGTTATTTGAAAATTATGATTTCTGAAATTTGGTGTGGGGGTATAGTTAACATAAATGCATTTTATGCAATACAGTTTATATTTTTTTCACTTCCGGTTTAATCGGCAATACGTCCAAAGTTTTTTTTTTAAACGGAAAGCCCAGATTTTTTTAACACTTTTGAATGCAAAATAAAAAACTACGTTCAGGAAGTATTAAGATGTTTATTTTTATTCACAAGAAAACAGTTAAAAAATTAAAAAAGTGTCCTAATACAGAAAAATTAAGATACCTGACTATTCAGATTGCGATTACAATAATTGTTCAAAATGCTCTCCATTTACAATTTGACAAAAATGTAAACGGTCAGTGAAATTTCTTATTGAATTTTGTATTTGTTCTGGAGTGATGCCATTGGGTTCTTGAACTATTCTCTCTTCCAATTGTTCAAGATTATGGGGACGATTTTTGTACACTTGACATTTTAAGTGACCCCAAAAGAAAAAATCTAATGGCGAGAGATCTGGCGAACGTGCTGGCCATTCGATTGTCCAAAGTTATCGGTGCACTATTGCTATCTTAGTTATTTCTGTAGCTACGATTTTAATTAAATGAGCAAATGTTTAGTGTTTTTAACGCTAATTACTATGGAGTTCTTGGAAAAACAATTGAATAACGCATTCTCGAAAAATTTGGAAATTTATATTTTTTTTAAATGGAACCCCTGTATTATTTGTACATATTGTTGATCATCATAACATTTTGAACAAAAAATATCCAGCACATAACTATTTTTAACGTAAAAATAAACAAATGAGAAGCGTTCAAAGTTTTAAAATTATTAACATGTAATTCTATGTAGGTGATGGAAAATCATAATAAAATATTACGTTAACAGTAGAATAGAAATGGTACGGACGCAAATTGTGTTTTTTACAATGGCGTGCACTGTACTCTTTTGCAAATCTAATTCTCTGGTGCAACTTCGTATGGATTGTTCTGGACTGGTTTCAAAAAAAGCCAACAAGTTTACTTCTGTTTCTTCGTCTAATATAAAATTTTTCTTTCTTCGTATCTTAAATGTATCTCCATTAATTCGAAATTTTTATACAATCTTAGAAAATAGAACTGGTTTGGTGATCGACGATTCACGTATGTGTTTTCATAATATCGAAGTGCATTTTTTCCATTTTTCCTACAAATCAGATATGCCTCTAGCATATCACACTTTTCTGATTGCGTAAACGGCATTATTTTGAATAAATATGGGGGAATTAATGATTATATTATAAGAACACAAAATCAAATAACCGACCATTCTTAATAAACTACATATTTTAATAAGTAACCGTACGAAAGAGACTTAAACTCTGTACGTTTTTGACAACATTAATGAGCATATTACATGCTTATTTTGCCTAAAAGTGAAAGAAGCCTACTATTAATAATGTGTCTTTGACACAATTAAAATCGAACAGAACTTTATTATTTGCAAAAAAACGTCACACAAAGCGTTATCGCGAGAGCCGAGAAATGCATTGAACAGCACAGTTAGGTAAAATTTTGTAATACTAAATGAAAATTATTTGATTATTGTGTTTATTGTTTTTATTTTACTGTAAACGTAATATTTTATTATGATTTTCCATCACCTACGTAGAATTACGTTAATTTTTTTTTTAACTTTGAACGCTTCTCATTTGTTTATTTTTACTTTAAGAATAGTTATGTACTGGACATTTTTTGTTCAAAATATTATGATGATCAAAAATATGTACAAATAATACAGGGGTTCCCTTTAAAAAAATTATAAATTTCGAAATTTCTCAGAAATGCGTTATTCAATTGTCTGTTCAAGAACTCCATAGTAATCAGCATTAAAAACATTAAAAATTTGCTCATTTAACTAAAATCGTAGCTACAGAAATAACTAAGATAGCAATAGTGCACCGATAACTTTGGACACGGTGTATACCAGGCTGTTATAAAAAGATTATGAGGCCTATACAAAATAAAGTAACTGACAATTATATATGGATTTCTGCGGACGAACCGATAGATATTTTAGGTAGATGTGTAATTAATGTGCTCATTGGTGTTCTACCTCCCACAATTTAATATACTCCCAATTTAATAAGAACTGCAATAAAAAGTTCTGTCAATTCTAACAAGATTAGTGAAATAATTGTCCAAAGTCTTTCCAACAGCTGCATCGCTGTAAACAACGAAAATATTTTGCTCTTTGCCAGTGATGCATGCTGTATAGATGCTAAAAACTGGAAAGTTGCTAAAAGAGTGATTTCCATACAATCTTCATATTACCTGTTTAGCTCACGCATTGCACCGTATTTGTGAATATGTTCGTGACGAATATCCCAACATAGACAAAAAAATCTTTTTAAAAATACATTTGACGTTAAGTGTCTATAAAGAATTATATTTATTACTACCATTACCTTTCGCACCGGTAATTACTCGATGGGAAACATGAATAGAAGCAAGCAGCTTTTATTTTAACAAATTAGACAATGTAAAACATGTTGCGTGGTCTCTGCTAGATGATGGAAGTTCTATAATTAAATATCAAAATCTTTTACTTGAATTTTCTTTACAGCCTCAGTTAAATTTTATATAAGAATATTTTGCTATTTTACCACAAGCTGTAACGTATTTCGAAACCCATAATTTACCTTTAAAGGAAAGCCTCCCAAAACTGAAAACTTAACGAAATTTTAAATAAAATTTTATATGATAAAAGCCAGAATTACATACGCTGCACCAGATATCCTCCCAAACATTTAATGACTTTGGAATTGAACAACAATATAAAAACTTTATTCCGTACTTTGACGATCGTCCCTTATTTAGTTGTGACGTAGAAAGGTCGTTCTCTCTATATTTAACATCATTCTCGCTCCAAACAGAAATAGATTCACGGGAGAAAACTTAGAAGTTATTTGTGTAAGTATAACCATCCTTACTTCAAATTAAAAATTATAATATAAATAATATGACAACATTACATAGTTCATTTATTTCTCGCATATAAAATGTTCCGTATAAATTAATTTTTGAGACACGTCTTGGTGCTTTTATCATAAAAAACTAAAAAGTAAATGTCTGAATGGGCAAATCGCTTCTATCATTGTATCGGCGCATCTAGACGTGTGCCGAGCAATGGTCATGTTCATCTTTATTTCTTGGCCAATACCTCAGTACTTCCTGTCAAATATACTCAAACTATAAAAATCAATATTTTGATCATTTTTTTGCAGCTTGACATTTTTATTTTGAATGGCCAACTACATCTAATTCCGAAAGTATCTTAATGATAATTTTTGGTAAGTAGTGCAGAAAACGAGATAACAGCTTTTGTAAGCCATACAGATATCTGAAACTTGTATTGTCTCTAAACTTTAATTAACGTAATTACAACACGCTACTACAAGGCCACAATTTCAATATACCTATGTATATAATACGCGACTGTTATTTATTTCGACACCAATTCTTCAATTTCAGAATAAATTAACTGCATGAAACAAGAATTGACAATTTTTTGCAGTAATTTATTTGTTCCAAACTTTTCGTAAATTGTTGTGGCAGGTCAACGTTAAAGCGTAGCATTCGTAATTAAGAAATTAGTTCCATAATGCTACATAAATTTATCTATGCAATTTTAAATGCCAGTTAATTATCCATAAAGCATTTCACTTTGAAAAAACAACATCGATTACTAACACTGATACGTAGAGTGACTGAGTGATGTTACATATATAGAATGACATTACTCAAGCTGGCTGCCTTTTTTAATAGGCATTATGAAATACTTTAATTATGAAGAAACTCGCTGGATATTCATTAGCACTTGGCGGTATTCTTCATCACTTTTATATGTACATTATTACATACCTACATTAATTATAACATAATTAAACTGTTATTACCACAACGTTGTAAGTACTACGAAGTAATTCAAAACTGTTACAAGACTGTTACAAGACTGTATCCAAGAAACAACGCCTATATTTTTAACAAATTTTATTCATTTCTTATACATAGACAAATACTATTATATATTAGATATAGACGGCCATCTATCGTGTTAACGAAAGAGACAGTGGTGCCCTAGCGGGCGTAGTACACACTATGTAACAAGCGGGAATTTTGAATTTAATCGGATATTTAATGCGTTTAAATATATTTTTTTAATATCAATAGAGAGAAGCACATTTTAGGTATGCACAATTTATTCAGGTGCGTTTTTATACTATAGCAAAATACACAAATATGTTACGTACTTGAACTTACAAAAGTCTGTCAAAGTCAAACTATAATATGAAGGCGCAAATTCTGATTGAATACCGCACACCTAAAATGTGTTTCTTCACCCTAGTAAACAACACACACAACAACACGAAAAAACCATTATTATTTGAAGACTGAATTCAATGAACACACTGAATTTCAATAATTTCGTAATTTGGGTTAGAACAGGCGAAAAAGTTGCAAACCAACAAACAGCCGAAATTGAACTGAATCATGACATTCATGACATGACTGAATCCGACCAATCTGACTGAATCATGATATAAATGTCGATAATATTGATCGCGTCAGATGTGCGTCGATATTTACAGATAGCCGCGTCATCTGGTGTCCGTAGTAATAAAAAGTGTCCTATTCTAATTCCCATTACTTTACTTGATTGGGTATGTTTCTTATATGCATAATATCTCGCACAATATTTGACAATCCTGTGTCAATTTCAAAATGACTTCTGAACTAATTTACAAAATTCTATTGATATAATCAATTGCATTTTTCAATAACTTAGAACTTAACCCAATTTACAGTAGGCAAGTAGCAGTAAATATAGATTTAATTAATACCTCCGAGAAATCGAATTTTTACATCGACTCTAACCTTTATTATAACCAGCTGCAAATATCATAAAGTACCTAAGTGTCCATTCTAAATGTTTTCAAATGCAATTATTTCAATTCTAAACGCATAATCGCTAATGCAACCTCTGACTCCTAACATTTATCTCGTAGATTCGAAAACGAGGTAAACAAATAAATAAATTAAGCGACCGCATGTCAAAACACATTGACAAAGAAAGGATCATTCTTACAGGTAACCAGCATTAACGTCTACTTTCTAAATTGCCGACAAAAATACCGCCTCCTTTCGGGTAAAAAGTCAAAATATGTTCGAACAACGCGCCTGGGTGGCGATCTGTGTTACATACAATGGGTGCAACTTCTTTTATCCAGGGTTTCCTTTTACTGTGTGGAAAAATGGAATAAAGAATGGAAAAGTTGCCGGCTTCGGCTTTTAAAGAATATCCGTTTCGAAAGTAAGGAGATTAGTTTGCTTTGACAGCTTGTGGTAAACAAGGTTAAGTAATTGTTAGGTGTGCCGAGTGTAAACATATATCACTGTATTATTCGAACAGGTAAACGTACAATGAAGAAGATCGAAAAATGCGTTCTGCAGTTTTACCAATACCTACGGTTAGCAAACCTTAATTCGCATGCATATTACGTAGATGACATACATAGGTATACATACATACATATTTGAGGATTGAAGTTGATTTATTGTTACAGGCCCTATTATTTATAATATATTTTATTTTTAAATAGTACATAATTAACTTCGACGTAGGTAGAGGATGTAGTTAGACGACTTTGAATAAAGTTAACGATGGAGTAACTTTACAGTTATTACATAATGATGTTTCATCTGTGCTTCTTTTAAGAAAATTGTCATTAAACTTTGAATATACCGTGTGAACGCCTGCGAGCAGTTGATACCTAACCTATGTACGCTATATTCTACTATACAATTGCATTGGCAAAAGTAACTTGCTGCATCTTAGTTCAGCGATACATTAGATATCCTATCGAGCGGACAATCGCATGCAAGAAATTCAAGTTTATCTATGCAGACGGCGAGTGAGATAGGCACACAATTGTTGTCGCATACTAGGATGCGGATTTTAGTTAAATTCATACGTCCTATACCTTGTTTTTTATTAAGAAGACCAAATGATAAAATCCGCTTCACATTAGGCAAATTAACTGACAGCTATTTTAGCGGTAAATTTAAATGATGTATTAAAATCAAATAAGTTATGGACATTCAAATAAATTGACATATACAACACATTTATAAAAAAATAAGTGCACAATAATGTTAATATGTATTTTATTATTTGCATTATATTGGTACTACATCAAATGTCTTAACATAAAATTTGTATTCTAGAAATTTTAAACTAATGTTACATACCATTATAAATTACGATAGGAAGAAGCACTAGCTGATCCACCGCGCTATGTATAAACAAAAACTGGTGTGACTTAATTTAACAATAATGATATTATATTTTAAATACATAATTCTGCACTTCTTCGGCAGAAGCACTATCACTGTCGATACTAACATCACTGTTGCTGGTGTCACCACTTTCAACCGAAATAATAAATGACTCCACTACCTCATCTATTAAGAAGCCATCTAACTTGCACATTTTGCCTTCTTCTTTCATTACATGTTCTACACATTTTGTCTACTTTTTTAAGGTTACATTTGCAATTGCGGTTAACACTTCGGTTAATTTGAGGCTTTTATTTTTTGCAGCTACAGTGTATACCTTATAATATTCCTAATTCTAATCGCACCATGAAGGGATCAAACGGTATTTGTCCTTGAAGTAACCATTCTTGCATTTCCGCTTTTCGTGTTAAAGTTGTTGGTATTTTTTCTTTTTTCTGATATGGTAAGATGCATTATCCATTACAATAACACTATTCTCAGGCAATTTCTTTAAAATATTATTGAACCACTCCTCAAAAACATTTGCATCTATTTCATCGTGGTAATCGACTGTTTTTCTTCCTTGAAATAGTAGCAACCCATGATGAACAAAACCGCTTTTAGAACCTATATGTAAAATAATCAAGCGTCTTCCTTTGCCAGTAAGATATTTGAGACCAGTGCACCATCTGTAAATACCTGTCTGCGTGTTGTAACATTAACATCTACCCACACTTGTGCCCTACATTCGGCAATGTTTCGTCTAAATAATAGATTGGGCCTTGTTCATTTCTATATTTTGATATCAAAGATAAATATCTTTGTCTCTACAAAACTATGTCATCATGTTCGAGCACTAAACTTTTGGGATTACGTTTTAAATATCTGTAAATGCATACTCTGTATTATATCAAACACTTAAACAATTATACCCAAACTTACTTATAATTCAGCATTTTCATTAATTTATACAACGTTGTATTACTCATTGGAGGTATATTTTGATTTTCTCTTATTTTCTTTAAGATTTTGTTTAACGTAGGTAATTCTCCATTATCATCTATGTAGGTATTTAAGTGGCGTCAAATGTAGGAAGCAGCGCCTTTCTTCCACCTCGTTTTAATGATGGTGAAATTAGTGCTTTAGCTTTATATTCACCAAGAAGACGGAAAACACTTGATTTCGAAACACCTATTAATATGGTTAAATATAAATATACATATTTATAACTATTTATGTATGTTACCTAAAGTGTTTTCAATTTGCAATGTTATCTGTGTTTTCTTTATTGTGGGATTACTATCAATAATTTTCTTGTACCTGCATGTAAGTACAACTTGCTTTTCCTGTACAGAGAAATGTTCACGCCCCAAAGTGTCACGTTTTCTTGGAGGCGATATTGATAAGCCACTTGTACTAGGCTGTGGATCCATTTTTACCATCAAATAGTTTAAAAAAACTGATTTTCTTGTTTAATCGTATTAGAAACTCAAAAAGATAATAGAAAAATATTTAACGAAATATTTACTCAATCATCTGTGTTCACAATATCGCGTCGTTAAAATCTAGCAAATTTGGGCAGTGTAAACATGACCGGCAACAAACCAATCGTAAGCCTATATTTTGGCGGGCTATTTCGAATTAGATCTTCTTAATAAAAAACATGGTATAGCGCTCATTCCTTCACACATCTCTCAATAAAGCGCGTTCTGAGTGGTCGTTTTAAAAATCGAATCTTATACGCCGCAGCAGAAACTGTTTATGGTAAAACAATTTTAGGGTGGACACCTAGAGTAACTGTTCAAAACGACCACCGTTTTGTTGAATGCAACATTCAGCGCGATGAGCTCATGCTTCTTTGGCATTTCGTACAGCATTAGGACGATTCCTAATAGTTGCTGCGGCTTCTAAGATTTCTAGACGCTTATTGTGTCAAAATGTAGAATAAACTAAAAACTTCATCCAGGATGGCAGAAAAAAATGTACCGGCGTTAGATCGGGAGATCGTGGTAGCCATTGAACAGGTCGGTTTTGACCAAACTATCAGTTAATGTTTAAATAATCAACAACAACGTATTTGCCATAATACACTCGTCGAAGAAAAATCAAAACGAAGTAATAATCGTTTGGTAATAGTACTAGGAGATAACTGAACACCATCAAATAAATCGTCTTCAATGTGTGTTGTTAATAAAAATAATAATTTATTCGTTGGATTTACTTGTACAGGTTTCAGTGTGCCACTTTCCTTAAACGTCTTTCAATTGTTTCAAACGTTTCAAAATTGGGTATTTGTGGATTAAGAAATGATATCTGCGAACTGCAGCCATACCACTTCCATGTACCTCACCGTAAGTCAAATGCACATCCGTTTGTTCTCCAAAAGTGAAATAATTTGTAGTGTCTTCCATGATAATTAAAAATTGCACTGGCTCATAGTACATATGCATGAAAATGAATAATGACAAATTTGTTATTATCTATCACACAAATAAACTATATATAAATGTGTCAACGCTTCTAATATTACAGCTCTTAATTTATTTGACTTTTATAGATAAGCAAATCTTTAAACTTAAATATCTTGGTAATAAATTCATTTAAAGCAGATGATCAAATAAAACTTTTTATTTAGTTTGTGTTAGAAAAAGTAAATTGTTCAAAAGCAGTTTTTCGAATTACAATTGTTCGAAAATAATACTTGGAAAGTACAATAGCAACTGGTATAAAAGTAATTAGTTTTGCAAAATTCTTAATTTGTGTGTTATTTTTTAAGATCTTAATATTCTCAATTTATTTGTCATTCCGAGCGCTCAAGTAATATTGGAATTTTAAATCAAATAATAATCAAAACCGCTTTGAAAATTATATAAACAAGTTGAAACATATGAAATAATATATTAGTACTTATCCGCTGTGAATGAGAAGTTTGACAAAATGGAATATGTGTCTAGTGAAAAAGGCAACAAGAAGCTTGTGTTAGAAAGATTTCTGTTAGTGAAGTATAAACAAAATGAACGAAGAATTTATTGGCAAGCTAAATTTGTAATTTCATAAAAACATAGATATGAATTTTAGAAAACAAAAAGTTGACTTTAATAAATAAAATAACTTTGTTATTGAAGAGTCTATTGTTATTTTTCCTTTTCGGGAGTGCTAATATTGCAATATCCAAAAGTGTCGCGCATGTGAAATAACCGAGGAGGATAAACTAAAGAAAAGAAACTAATCATGGAGTAGATGCTGCGAATTTGGAAGTCGCAACGTACCTACATGGGTCAGTTGAGGACATCAGCTAACGAAACACAGAATACACTATAATATACTTATAACCTCCTTACTGTCACCATCAGCGACATTTGGACAGGTCATCTTCCAGATGTCACCTTCCCGAAAAGAACAATTCGCAATATTCGAAAAACAAAGCATGCAGCACCAGCTCTCGATTCCATGCAGTACATAATGCGCCACCCTGTATATATGTGAATAACAGTTGTGCATCTTCTTCAGCATGTGAAAAAATGATGCCACTTGGTTTTATCGTTAGTGGTTCAAATGTCCCCATGCGAAGAGACACGTGTTGTAGACACCTTTTGTCCAATATACAATGTACAACATTCATTTTCCCTGTCCTCTGTTTTGCCATAACGCCCCTCGGGTGTATTGTCACGTCCTACGGGCATTCGCGTTTATGATCGTATTATCCGTTTCAAAAAGATTTTCGGATTTGTTAGATTAAAGATGAAAGATTGTGTTTACATGACGGGATGCAAACGCACCAATGGCGACAATCGTTAACCATACATTGTAATTCCCAGGGGTGTCATATATTGATAATGCTTATACACGTAGATGAGTTGCTTAAGAATGCCAGAAAATTATTTGTAAATGCTTTAAATTGTATACAACTGCCAATTTATTTACTTTATTGTTGTCCTAATGCTCTATGTGATAAACGTAAAATGAGAAATCTAGTTTAATAAATATATTTTTTTTTAATTATTTAATTATACTTTGCACACGAAACCGGTACTTGCCGGTATTTGTGGTATTATGGCGCCCAAACTCAAAAATGTTATTTTACTGGTATCAGCAGTGCACAATTTTCTATATCTCTCTTCAATATTGCATACCACATAAAAATTAATAAACTGCATTATACTCAAATAATGTTTTAGTTAGGTATGTACATATATCTTGTATTTAATCATTTTTACCTTTCTTTGCTTATCATTTCACTAAACTATCTATCTGGTTGAATATTGATTGAAAAATTTGCTTTGGCCACTTGGAATCGATTTATACAATTTTCCGTAAAATTTCTCTTACGTTTCTTTATTTTTCAAGTAAATAATCTATTATTATTTGAAAAAATATCGACAATGCAAATAAAATCGTATCCTAACCAGAAGAGGGACTTGGATACTAGGTGCAATAATATGCTGAATATTCCATTTTTCACTACTAAATAGGTCTTCCACTTTTTCTGTGCAAATAATTGTTTTTTTTAAGAAAGGTTATGTAGGTCAAAACTAAGTAGGTAAGCATCAAAATATATTTCTTGGTAGGTTGTTGCTGTATAGGTTGCTCAAAACGATACTACACGTTGGAATTAGGAGTTAATCAACAATATTAGTTCATTTTCATTATAATATTAACTTTTTTGTTGAATACATTTTTATTCTTTTTATACAAACAATAAAATTGAACTATTCAAGTATGGTATTCTGATCTCAACAATTTGCCAATTTTGACATTTGCACGGGCAGACTGTGGCAGACACCCGCGTTTGACAGATAGTGATTATTGTTCCTTGTAATGTACACGAATGGTGTGCATTATACAAAATAGTGTATGTGTTAGATGTTATACGTACCATTGGATATAATCATTTTATGGAGCCATCCAGAAGTTCCAAATTTGTAAGAAGGTTTTCTGAAGTAGAGCAAGTTACAGACAATTTATGGTACCACTTCAAAGTATTAAAAAAAGCGCAATTGGTCGTCTTGTTGCAATCAGAACACGGTTCGCTGCAGGAAAATACTAAGTAGTATCTGTCCAGGGTTTGAAGTTGGTTCATATGTTAAACAAAAATTTGATCCAGACGTAAAAATTACGATGTTCACGTGATGCAGCGTCGGAATACTGATGCTGATTTTATCCCTCGCATTATCGTCCAACCTTAACTCTCAAAACGACATGGCTAATAGGCAGTGCTGTCGCTATTGGGTACTTCAGAATCCACAGTGGTTGCTGGAAACACACGTTTAATTTACAGAAAAGATAAATCGTTGGGATGGCGTAGTTGGAAAGAAAATTTTAAGACCATATTTCATCAACAACAATCACTGCTGGGTACATGGAATGTCAGAACTATACTGGTACAACAAAGCTGGATCAGGTGTTAAATCAAATGGATTTGTATAAGGTAGACATTTTGTGTGAAACAAGATGGCCGGGACAAGGAGACAAAATAAATAAAAACGGCTCTACTATTTTATTCTCGCGCAAAGGCGCACATGAAGACCGACTAAACAGAGTAGCTATCATTATAAACAAAAATGCACGGAACAGTTTATTGGAATGGAGGTCTATATCGGACAGAATCCTGACTATTAGGATAAAGTCCTCGGTTAGACACATAACCATAATACAATCCTATGCTCCCACAGAAGTCTCGGAGGAAGAACCTAAGGATGTTTTCTACCAAGAACCATCATGCACGTTAAAGAAAGTAAACAAAGGTGATTTAATAATTTTAATGGGCGATCTTAATGCCAAGATAGGAAGCAATAATGAGGAATGCGAAAAAATATTATGGGTCAACATGGACTAGGGCAGCGTAATTCCAACGGCGAACGTCTTATAGAGCTATTCATGGAGCACGACTTGATCATAGAAGGAACGCAATTTCCGTATGAAACAAATTATTTGAACATTAATTTTTTCAAAGAATGTTTAGATAAAATTATTTATGAAGATGGTATGGATTCAGTTACTATTAGTGAATATGTATCTATATTTCAATAACTTCTTGTTTATTGAAACATTTGAATTACCCATAATTTCTCTATTGGTTGAAAATATTTCATTTTATCATGCCACATGTTGAAATATTAATCAGGCTCGAATACGCGGGAGTGGCAGTGCTCAACTAGGAAAGGCAATCGAACAATTCCAAGAGCAAATTATTCACATTGGAAATTTAAAAAATTCTACTGACAATCAAGAAAGTGATAATGAAGACCCGCAAGGAAAAGACAAAAAAACAAAAGCTGGAGGTAACAGAGCTGCTATTGCAAAGAAAGTATATAACACTATTTTAAGCCAAATTAGTGACCGATTTGTTTTTAGAAACTACAGAACTTAGAACACAGAACTTAGAACATTAAGTGCTGTAAAATTATTTAATTCTCAAAATTTTAAAACTTATACACAAAAATATTTTGATTAAACGGTAATCTTATCCTATGTTGGACAATGAGAATTGAAAAATGAAACTTTTAGGAGAAATATATGTATGTACGTATGTTGCGGAGAGCAGGTGCAGCGACAGGCGATATTTAATGTGTGTATTATTGAACTCTTCATCAAAGCTATTTAAAAAAACTGCACATCAGCGTTATCTTGTAGTTTTTATTAGACATGCAACGAATATTCGGCTACTATTCGGTATTCGGCCTATTCGGCCACTTTTATCCTATTCGGCCGAATATCGTATATCTAGGTACTATTCGGCCGAATACTTTTAAGTAGGTAAGATGTTTTGTTCTAGTCAGGTAATAGATAGAATAAAAATATATTTACTTTATAATAATCTTATTTTTCTGATATTTTTTCCACTTCTAGGTCAATTACAACACTCTAATTCGAATAAAGATCAAATTTATTCGAATTAGAGTGTTGTAATTGACCAAGAAGTGGAAAAAAATATCAGGAAAATAAGATAAGTACAAGAAGGTCATAAAAATACATACTAATTTTATAATATCTTTTTCTGGTAATCATTAAAGTAGTATAAGTACTGTAATATTCAACTTTTGTGATTTGAATATTCGCGCCTTAAATATAAGGTTGGTACTCAGGTGAACGGACGGTAAAGGAGAGCAGAGTGTGTTGAATGTTTGTAAACCGCTTGTAAGAAAGAAGGAATTTCAATATATTTATTTAAAGTTTGCGGGAGTTTTAATTTTGAAATCGTTTTACAGTTTTACAGTACATAAACAACTTCCGTATTATAAAAATTTACATAAAGCGATCAAATAAATGTCTATGCACTTGAATTACGTAATGAAAATTTAGAAGGGAAAATTATGGTTCAGAAGGACTAATTTCTCTACATTTTCAGCTAGTACTTTACTCTTTTTTTTCTCGTTCATGCGCTAGCCGAATACTTTTGCCTTAATATTCGGCTATTCGGCGATAAAGACGGCCGAATATTCGGTATTCGGTCGAATATACTATTCGTTGCACGTCTAGTTTTTATAACATCGGCAGTGATCTCTTACGTTAGATTGATCGAGGTCAACATTCTCGATCCAATAGGCCATATTACAATTTATAAGGGAGATTTTAATTTTGGCATTCGCGTCGTAATTGAACAAAAAATTTTTGGATTTATAATCCACATAATTGTGTCTTACCATTTTTAATATTCTTTACTTTTATTTCAAATGCACCCTGTATATTCACTTACAATAGCAGGCGCCACGATCAGATGCTGGAAAAAGAAAAAATTAGGCGCTATCCACATCGACATTCACGTATATACATACATACATACATACGTTAATCAAATTTCGAAAGTATATCTATATTTAAATATTGTATTTATTGTATCTATGTTTGTATATTGGCAGCAATAATAATTCCTTAATCAAATCTTAAGAGTAAGCAAATTACATTTTACATCACATGCCCCAATAATTGACAACAATTTCTACAAGCCGTTAAATTATGCCAGTGCCATCTAACGGGAGATGGCTAAATTTTAATTTTTGTAGTAATTAAATGGAAAAATTATAGGTGGCCCTGTTTTGTTAGATGCCTGTTCTAGCAATTTACAATTATATAAATGTTACATTTACAGTTATTTATTATTTGTTTTATTATTAAAATATATTTAAAATTAAAACACTTCTTAAAAATAAATATCGTATTTTATACAAAAAATGCCAGCATTCTGGTGTCAGTTATGACCTGTTACATAACAGTAAACAATTTTTCTTCTAAACTATATAATTACTTCCCGAATATAATATAAACAAAACAATTTACTTCTACTCCCCAGCTCTGAAAACAATAGGTATAGTATTGAGATATAGTAAATCACAGTTGTGGAACCAAATATGCATCATGCTGAGATATGTACCATCGAGGGCTTAACTAATGAATCAGACATATGGCAAGAAATGTAAAGCGATATATTGCTGGTGCTACCTGGTAGAGTACAGCAGATATATGATATTGAATTTTATGCTCCACCGACACAATACTGTTTTCATTGGTATAGTGCAAGGAGCATATCATATAAGAGTGGCGCATTCCACGCTAAAAATTAGACCCCTACGGGAACGCCGCCCGTGGTAATATGGTAAACTAAATTTGTAAACAACGGCGATGGCGGCACTTTTAAATTAGTACAATGCTTTTTTTTGGTTCTAAATATACTCTAAATACGTGTTTCGATCTTGTTTGATCTCATCAGTGCGATATATCTATAAATATAGAAATCACAGACACGTATTTACGTGTATAAATAAAAATATCTGGAAAAAATAAAGTTAAACTCTAACAAAAATAAATATTTAAAATTCAATAAATGGCATGTATATCATATAACATTCTCTCGCATATAATAAAAATACATTAATAAATGAAAAAATAAAATAAACTATGTACTCATAACGATAAATAAACTGAAATTCTAATAAACAACTACATCACGGAAGGACAATTCATCATATGCACAAAAGACTAGAAATGTCTTACCCTCTAGAAATGCATCAGCTGTCTAATTTTTCTTGCGTTTCAATTAACAGATCTGTCAGTAGAAGGCCGACAAATATCATCATAAAATTTCCTAATAATTAAACTCGTAGATATATTTAACAGCTGTTCTTGAACCAAAGTTTGATGACCTGAATTAACACAAGCATACCATGAAAAGCTTCCGCAAAGTTACCAACATTTTCTTCTAAATAGAATTTACATGACCAAATGATATTTGCAAGACAACCATCCTATCGTAAATGTTATTAACATATAATACCAAACTAAAAGTGGGATAAAGAAGATTATTTGAATCACCAAATTCCTTAAACATTGTAAATGTATGACGAGGTTCTACGTTAGCAGAGACTAAAGAAGATTTACTAACCTCACAATCGGGTAAATTAAGTTTTCTAAGGGTGAATCCAAAGACATAAGTGATGGCTTGATAATTAAAATCAATTTCTTCATTAATCGGAACATTTAGAGAAGAAGCTTCTAGTTCGTTCTTATCCAATGCACAAGTCCTGGCACTTTTAGGTTCAATAGAAGTCATAAAAGATTGCAGATTACTTAAAATATGCCCACTATCTTCCTCACAATTGAACCCGATAGAACGAGAAGACTAAATTATTTAGAATACAAGTTTTAAAATTGGCAATGAACTGATGACAACTTGGATATGTATTAAGACCACTGCACTGACGTATGACACCAAATAAATTCTCCAAATTACTATAACAACTAATAAAATAAAACAACAATTGATAATAACGTAACTTACCCGGAACTTGTGCTTCGTTTGTTCATAACCTAAAAGCACTACGTCATCATGATTTGCGTTTTTATTGATTTTTATTGTATCCTCAATATTGTACACCGTTGCCATGTCACTTCCTCTTATAGTTAATCATAATTATTGATAGATTTCTTAATGATAAGAGCAACAAAAAATTTCTTTAGTGAAAATATCGCTATAAACTGGCTCATATTGCATATCAAAACCTCTTTTGATGTTTGATTATAATTGCTTTAAATATAAAGCCAACAAAGACTTGGCAACCATGCGATATTTAGTTTACCATTTTCCTCGAAGAGGCGCGCACAACTTGCGCGAAATTTCAAATTTGAAAGAATATACCGTGGTATAGTGCCGGTACAGTAGAGTAGAACGAGTTGAAATCGGTGGTAGGGGAAGGCGAGTGGGCGAGTTACTTTACACACCGTGCAATCTTACTCTACTCTACCAAGATATAGTACTCTACTCGACTAATTACGTTTTCATTGGTAGAGCTGGAAGGGTAGTTAGTACTTACCCAGCGTATTCGACCGCTAACTCTACTAATGAAAACCAGGCTTTATGTATGGCGTATACGCAAAGTTCCAAGCCAACAACGCGCACGAACGTTAAATAATAAAAATGTTGAAAAAACAAATAGATTATCTACCTAAAGATTCCGCTATTGCGTAAGGTTCAAAATAAATTTAAAAAAGGGTTTTACTTAATTATCTGACAAATTATTACAAACATTGATAATAGATAGAAAACTTGAATATTTTTATGTAATCTTTAATTGAGTAAATGAATGAGGTGATAGGTTCAATAAAGTCAGGTAAACGAATATTTAAATATTTGTAACTGTAGAAAAAAGCAAGCAACGTACTACCAAGAAAATACGCACAAACGCAATAATAAACAAAAATAATCCGGACTATAACTCTAACCACTAACACACAACAATAACAAAGACGGCCATATTTTCTAGAGGGTACATCCGGCATCATTCTCAACTTCCGGGAATCGTGATGACTCATAATTGCCCTTTCTGGCCTTTCTGGTTTATTCTGTGTTCGAACTTACATGTTATAAACGCAGCCAATTGTCAGCAGAGGTAAAAGACGGCCCACAAGCTCCATGAGAGTCATTTTGACACAATTCACACTTATCGGTAACTAACACTAAAAAAAATACACAAAAACGAGAACTTATTGTGTTTAACACTATTACATGCTATTACTTAAGTATTAAAAAAAAATTAACAATATATATAACATCTTGTCAATAGTTATTATCTGGAGGGGATTGCAAGTCTACCTGATCTCGCTCAGCAAAATCTGCTGATAATATTGGTTTCACCACAATCTTCCTACATGACTTTTATTTTCATTGCAACAGGTCAAAAATATTTCAAGCGCCGGTCGAGGAATTTGAAATCTTGGTGCACGATTCGAAGACGTGCACGTCATGAATGACATCACAACATTTACATTTTTAAGTTAGTATTCGTAAATGGAGAATCGTCGGATACGATAAATGACAGAAGATTCTATGGCAGCACTGCACGCCCGTACCAATATAAAATCACATTCGCAGTTATGTTAATATTTTACTTTTATAGGTATTTTGTTATTTCTGTATTGGAGATTCCGAAAATTCCGTTTATGATGTGCACGTCTTCGAATCGTGAACCGAGAGCAGCTAAAGCTTATGCCATTTTACTGCACCCACTATGCTCCGTTGTAGCTACATGAATATCATATGCTCTCTCATAAATATCTTCGTAAGAAACAATGTAAGTACTCTATTTTTTTTCACATCTTCACTTTTTCAAATTAAATGTATTTTGCTTCCAATAGTCACAACGTGGTAGGTTGAGAGTAGGTGATAATCGCGCCATTCTTTTGAATTCCTGTAAAAATAAATACAGTAATACCCCGCATAGTGCGGTCCAAAATAGTGCGTAATTCGCAATAATACGGCTAGGTAAATGCAACCATACCCCGTAATAGCACGGCCTCGATTTGCAATAGTACGGTTTTCACAGAAACGCTATCGGGACTTTCCCGTTCGATGCTTCTTCTATGTAATGTAATGCGCTTTTCTAGTATAGTGCGCATTCGTATAGTCCGACGTTTTCATCGGACCAACTAACAGTACTTACTATCCCAGGTAGCAGACTGACGTGAAAATTACGTGAATATTTGGAGAAAAATGGATGACGACGTCGATACACCTATTATCGACCAAAAATGAACGTCATTTTAATGACTAAATAAATACGTCTTTAGTTGACGACGAAAAGACGTGAATTCGACGTTATTCCTATTTGTTGTTAACAAAATAAACTATGTTAACTAGGCCCATCACTAAATCACCTATTTATTTTTATAAATATTTATAATCAGCGTATTTGATTTAAAATTGAAACATAATCGACCATATAGGTATCCATCTTATTATACAGACTAATTTGTACCTAATTATCTTTGTTCTTTTTATAGATATTTCTTTTATACCTATAAAAACCTATAACTTAATTTAAAAAATGTAAGTACCTGCTATGTAATTTTATGATTTTATATCCTAAGCCTTTGAATAGAGCGTTCAAATTCCCGCCATATTCCCGTTGATTCTCGCAAAGGTTCAGGAGGTGGTTCTAGACAGTTCTATTATTTTACCGTTTCTCATCGTTTGCCATCGTGTAAAGTGTGTGCTTTGTGTAATTGTTGAAAAAAACGAAATCGTAACCAAGAGTAGGTGATTTATTCTTTTTAACTATGTCTTTTGCAAAGAGTACAGTTTTTAACCTTACTTTTCGTATTCTGTTTTGTCTTGAAAGTATGTAGTACAATTTATTGTTTTGTTGCTGAAAATGTCAGAGCTAAATGCATGGGTATTACCATTTGAAGTTTCTTGCGAAAATACAGTTTATGTTTCTTTTCCTTTAATCCGTTCACTGTATATTATATTATACGAATGTAAGTCCATAATTGGCAAGATATTAAGGTAAGATGGTTTGCTATAGCTATGTGTAATAAAGTAATCATATTATTTTTGTTTGATTAGCCCACCTTATATACCTATGTGACCAATAGCAAAGATGTGCACACCAAAGAGAATGATTCTCGTCTAAGCGCATAGTGAACAAAGTTCAATACAACATTACTGAATCTTTTGTAGTAAATACATTGGCAAAAAAAAACTACATATTACAAACTTCTTTATTTCCCAATTGTACCATTGTGTTTACTACAAAAAAACTCTGTAACGCCGTATTGCACTGTGTGCTATGTTCAATATGCAGCTGTTCTTATTAAGAACGTCACCACAGCGTCATTCATAAATGGCAAACGACGTTTGTACGACGTCCGAAACTCACGTTTATACGACGTCCGGAAATGACGTCGACGGTCTGTGACATTATGATGTCTTATTCGCGTGGTAAAGACGTCGCAGCATTGGTACAATCGACGTAATCAATGACTAGATATCGACGTTTTTGTGACGTCAGTCTGCTACCTGGGATACGAGGTATTACTGTATACGCTAATAACCAAGCGTTTACATCTGTGAAGAAATTGATCAATTCTAAGAACTTGGTCGAATCCTATAAATTGGTACATTGTAACATGTTCTATTTTTGCGTCAAATTATCTTCTTATCGTATATTCACTGATGAGCAAAACTGAACACATACATATAGTAATATGTAAGGAAATAAAAAATATACAAAAGTTTGTGTAAATTAGTATATTTTCAGAAACATAAATAAACATATTATTCTAAAATAAGCCAAAAGTAAAAATACATTCTAATTTAAGCATGTATATGTTGTATTTATGTCGCACTCAGTTTTGCACCTTACATGTATGTATCAATTACATATACAGCGTTAGTAAAAAGTCCCGGAACGGTCGAATAACTTTGTTATTTGAAAATTATGATTTCTGAAATTTGGTATGGGGATATAGTTAATATAAATGCATTTTATGCAATACAGTTTATATTTTTTTCACTTCCGGTTTAATCGGCAATACGTCCAACTTTTTTTTTTTAAACGGAACGCCCAGATTTTTTTAACACTTTTGAATGCAAAATAAAAAACTACGTTCAGGAAGTATTAAGATGTTTATTTTTATTCACAAGAAAACAGTTAAAAAATTAAAAGGTGTCCTAATACAGAAAAAACAAGGTACCTTTGAAAAAAGTTGTTGTTTAGTATTTGCATTCTTTTTGCCGTCACATTTGACAATTTTAAAAGCGTTTTAACTTTTGTATCGCTATAAATTTACTTATTTTATACATTGACACATTTGAAAATGGCAGTAAAACTTACTGAATCAGAACGAATTGAGATATCAATGATGCGTGGGTACGGTGATCGTCAACGTTCTTTTGAACAGGTTCGTATTTAGTTTAATACTGTTTATCCGGATCGTCACATTAGTAAAAGTACGGTATGCCGAACAATTCAAAAGTTTGAAGTCTTTCGTCAGAAAGGGACGTCCATTAACAGCAACAGATGAAGAAACTAGTTTGAATGTGTTACTTACAGTGGAAGAAAATCATCACGTGTCCACAACAGAATTAGTCCATACACAGCGTCCTCAAAAGGTGAATGTCTGGGCTGGTCTTGTTGGAAAGAACATCATAGGACCATTTTTTATAAGAGGAAATTTAACTGGCAACGTCTACTTAAATTTATTGCGAAATGAGGTTGTTCCAGCACTTGCGGCCCTCTTTCCAAATGCAAACATAGGTGATCACCCTAATGCACATTTTTGGTTTCAACAAGATGGAGCTCCCTCCCCCATTTTGCCCATAATGTCCGCGATTTTTTCCGGAACGTTGGATCGGACGTAGAGGAGCAATCGAATGGCCAGCACGTTCGCCAGATCTCTCGCCATTAGATTTTTTCTTTTGGGGTCACTTGAAATGTCAAGTGTACAAAAATCGTCCCCATAATCTTGAACAATTGGAAGAGAGAATAGTTCAAGAAGCCAATCGCATCACTCCAGAACAAATAGAAAATTCAATAAGAAATTTTACTGACCGTTTACATTTTTGTCAAATTGTAAATGGAGAGCATTTTGAACAATTATTGTAATCGCAACCTGAATGGACAGGTATCTTGATTTTTCTGTATTAGGACACTTTTTAAATTTTTTAACTGTTTTTTTGTGAATAAAAATAAACATCTTAATACTTCCTCAACGTAGTTTTTTATTTTGCATTCACAAGTGTTAAAAAAATCTGGGCTTTCCGTTTAAAAAAAAAAAGTTGGACGTATTGGCGATTAAACCGGAAGTGAAAAAAATATAAACTGTATTGCATAAAATGCATTTATATTAACTATACCCCCATACCAAATTTCAGAAATCATAATTTTCAAATAACAAAGTTATTCGACGGTTCCGGGACTTTTCACTAACGCTGTATGTACAGAGAAAAAGTTCAAAATGTGTCCAGAGACCTTTAGCTGTTAGAACCTCTTTAATTCTTCTAGGCATAGATACTACTAAAGCAATAGGTTGGAGTAATATGTATGTATTGTACTATTCGTCCCGTATCCGATCCCGTAAATCCTGAACATTTGACAGTGGTGAATGGCATTCCACATGTAGACGTTTTTTTAAACGACCCCACAGGTTCTCAATAGAATTGAGGTTGAGACTTTGTGCAGGCCATTTCAGTTGTTGAAATTGTTGAGATGCTAACCAGTTTCGTACAGATTTGGCTGTGTATTTTAGGTCTCGATCCTGCTGAAAAATCACTTCCTTTTCTGGTATAGGTATGTTTCCTACTATTTCAAGGAACTGATCTTCCAAAATAGCTTTGTTTGTGTATTCATTCATAACATAACAGATTATATATATTGTAAAGGTTTTGCAATAAATTTGACTTTTGTTCGAATGCAGTGTTATCATTGACCTAACAAGTGGAAAAACTATCTGGATAATAACTTTTTTGTGTGAACGCCCAACACCCTACGATGTCATGTAGCCCCGTATCAATGTTGAGCCCCCGCCATGCTTAACAACCATTTTAACAGGAGGAGGAGAGAAGCACCGTTCTTTGTCACCAAGCACGACCGTCGAAACTATATTTATTTATTTTAGTTTCATCGCTCCATGTAACTCGTTACTATTGCTCAATCGTCAGCTTTCATACGTTTTTAGAAATAATAAACGGAAAGCAAAGATTTACACTTTTTTTGCAGTCTTACATAATTATGTCCTTTCAATGTTGTCATTGCTGTCCATTTGCTAAATCATGTTCCCATGTCCTTGTTTAAAAGATTTGTTGCCATAGACGCAGTTGAAGCCTCTCCTGTTTCTATATATCTCACCAAGTGACGACTTTCGCGAGCAGTCAGTAATTTTGACCGTCCTTCGCTTTACACGCAGGCAGTTATGAACAATACTTTTTTCGAAATTTCTGTACAAAACTCTGACTAACTTTACATTTTTTTGCAACTTCTCTTGTTGATAGATTTGTTTTTAGTAATAATATCACCTCTTCCTAGTTTCGTTCTCACTTTCTTTCATTTTTCAGTTCTAGTTCTTACACTAGTATCTATTATTTGTGTATAATTCATAACTCCAGATATAATTACGTAAAATATGAGCATGTTATGGTCTGTGTTCAGGGTTGCTCATCAGTGTATACCTAATGCGAGGCCAGAAAATCAGTCGCCGCCGAATAGAGATACATACAGAAATACATGTAAACATACACACAAAATAAAAGCTTGCTTTGCTATTTTTCTTTCTTCAATAACGTTTTATATCTATTCCCTGGTGTAGTAATTTAGCGAACACAGAATATATTTAATACTAAATGTATAACAATAGAAATTTACAAAGCGGTTGTTTATGAAACTTAACAGTTATTAATTATATAGGTAGTTATTGTCTATATATAAAAAAATATTTCCATCTGAATTCTGTTTTAGTATTGCCAAACCCCTGTCCTCTTTCCCCACCTCCCTTAATAACACAAATTCTGTTTAGTTCAGTCCTAGTTTTTCACTAATTTTTGAAATCTGAATCTTATTGGTAGTGCTTTAGCCATTATATCAGCCACTTGATGTTCACTTTGGATGGATGTCACTTATTTTCTACCAAATCGCGAACAAAGTTGTGTCTGATGGCTATGTGGTTTGTTCTTTTATGTAGAACAGCATTGCAAAACATGTTGCATCATAGTCTAGATATCTAGATTTCTTCCTGGCCTGAGACATTCTAAAGTATTCCTTGGAAACTTCAATAAGCAATGAACAAGAACTTCGCTAGAACTAAGTAGGAACAAAGTACGTGTACTTGTGGGTTTTCTCACAGCGTACTGCCACCGTGGGGAACACATGACACGGATAGGTTCGAAACACAATAGCAACTGCAGGTTTTGCGGGGCGGAAGACGAAAATTCGGAAAATGTATTATCCAATTACATGGCTATTGCAGCAATTCGTCCAAGTTATTTTGGTAAGGATGTCATCGACGAGGGGAAAATACCCTATTTAAAACCATCACAGCTATTACAGTTTATGAAAACCATTACACTGGATGGCGAGCTATAGCTGTGGGTAAATACCAACAACTGATAGCTCATGTAGGAGGGCACAGCAGATCATTGGGTGCAAGTGCAACATCACCCTCAACTCGAATTCTAATATTCAACATTTATACACTAAAAAAAATAAAACGACTAACTCGCCTAAGTGGATTCTTCAGGAGTGAACAATAGGGAACTCAGCGTATTACACTCTGTCGATATCATTAAATTTTCAATAACAACTAAACAAACTGATCCTTACTAATACTCTAATAATATCGCTCGTATTCAAAATATTATTTGTTACTACAATACGAAAAGAAATAGTTTGTATATGTCAAATCTCACATTGCACATAACAAATACCTAAATATATCTGTATACCCAACAGCGGTAGCTTCTCATTTTTGGTAACTCAAAAAACCAGCATGGTCTCAACCTATACCTCACGGCAGAACTTAAGGTTGACAGAAGAAGGACGTTCGAAAAAATATTTGGGTGTCGATTGGACAGAGATAGATAAATCTTACCGACCTTCAATATAAGGACTTGATTTAAACAAATTTACTATTGACAGACATTGATATAGCCTTATAAAGAACTGATTAGTAGACAAACTACGCTGAGAAAACGTTTTGATTTTAAACGATGTGCTTTCTACATCTTGAAATACAGAATCATAGTTGCACCATCCCAAATCTTTGTTCGACTGAAAGTGACATGCATCAATCGTTATTGTCCTCAATCAGTATATTAAGATTTATATATCAATGTGGTAACGGGTACGGTCTTCTGTGTATAAACGGTAAAATGTTTCTAAAAACTTTTAAAGCAATATTGTACAGATCAATAGTGGCTACAATCTAAAAATATGTTTTAGTATATACGGTGTCCCAAAAGTGTGACACATCAAAGTTATGTTTTTTCTTATGGAACACCATATATTTAGCAGCAATTTTGAATTCTATGCAAAAAATAAGACCAACTTTGATAAAGGTTCCCTATATGTAACTATCACAGTTTTTAAGATATTTAGATTTTTTGTCAAATGCAATATTTTTGAAAAGGTTGTTTAATTTCGACATGCATTGATTTAAAATAAACGTATTGTAATCTGAAATAATGACCTAATCGATTACTGTACTTACTACTCTTGAACGGTTTACAGGATGTTCAGAATATGACGTTCTTTTATGAGTACCTGTAAACCCCATTAACTTGATTATTTTAAATGGAACATCCTGTATTTTATTTATTTTTCAGAATGTCATTTTAGTTATCTTTCAAACTACTGTAGCATTCCCTATACCTAAATGTTAAAATATTGATGTAATATGCAATTTCTCAATTTTTTAGCAAGTTTCTCTATAAATTTGTTTAAAAAAGTTAGCGGTGATTACTCTGTAAACAATCACGAGCTACTGTCACTTAATGACACTTCATTCTGTTTAAGTTTCATTATACTTGATATTTTGCGCTACTAAAATGATACAATTTTCGCTTCAACAAAGGATTGACATGGTACTGGTAATTGGAGAATGTTATGAAAACTGTCTCCTAGCAGCGAAAGTTTACGCTCAGAAATATCCTGATAGAGAACATCCCAGGAAGAAAGTATTTGAAAGGCTACTGAATAGATTTCGAGCTACGGGTAATGTTGCTTATGGAAAGGTAACTATAACTAAATCAATTACTGATAACGAGGACAACAAAATGGACATATTACAATCTGTCATTGAAAATCCAAACACAAGTACAAGAGTAATTGCTAATGAGCCACAGCAGTGTATGGAGAATTCTAAGGAAGCATAAATATCACCCCTTTCACATGCAGATGCGCCAATACTTATATGAAAGGACTTGGATAGACGTCTAGAGTTCTGTTTGTGGGCATTGGATCGCCTTGGTGAAGACAGCGATTTTTTTAAACATGTACTATTTTCCGACGAAGCGACATTTCATAATAATGGCTTAGTAAATAATCATAATTTTCATTACTATGACACTGAAAATAGACACTTGTTTCGGACTATTGATCGGCAAAACCGTTGGAGTATTAATGTTTGGGGGGGAATCATTGACGATTTTGTCATTGGACCTTATTTTTTTGACGGATGTTTAAACGGACACAAATTTTTAAGATTCTTAAAACGCAATTTGTGGCTTCTTCTACATCATCTGCCACTCAGCCTGCGGCAAAATATGTGGATTCAATTGGACGGCGCGCCAGCTCACTATTCTGTTATTGTGAGAAATTATCTAAATAGAAAGTTTCTAGAAAAATGGATAGAAAGGGTTGGTTTTGGCGAGTGGCCTCCGAGATCTCCTAATTTAACTCCAATGGATTTTTTTAAATGGGGTTATATAAAAAATATCGTCTACAGTAGCCCTCCTACAACTGCAGACGATATGAAATTGCGGATTAAAAATGCATTTAGTTTGATTACGCCCAATATGCTGCATAATGTGCGAAAATCTTTCGACAACCGAATAAGGCACTGTATTGAACAGGATGGACAGCATATTGAGCACCTGATGTAATAAAAACTATACATATAATCTAATAATTGTTGTTGTTATTTTTGCTGTTGCCAATTTCTATTGTGTGATTTTATTTGTTGATTTATTATAACACGATCATATTTGTTTTCTTTATTCATTTTTATTATTAGATTGTTTTACGGTTATTCTATTCCTATTTACGATGTCAATAGATTAAATATATTTTAACTGCCTTAAGGGACCAAAACTTCCTGGCTCAACAAAAAATTCAAAACATATAGGAAATTGCATATTACATCAATATTTTAACATTTAGGTATAGGGAATGCTACAGTAGTTGGAAAGATAACTAAAATGACATTCTGAAAAATCAAAAATAAAATAGAGGGTGTTCCATTTAAAATAATCAAGTTAATGGGGTTTACAGGTACTCATTAAAGAACGTCATATTCTGGACACCCTGTAAACCGTTCAAGAGTACTAAGTACAGTAATCGATTAGGTCATTATCCCATTATTTTAGATTACAATACGTTTATTTTAAATCAATGCATGTCGAAATTAAACAACCTTTTCAAAAATATTGCATTTGACAAAAAATCAAAGTATCTTTAAAACTGTGATAGTTACATATAGGGAACCTTTATCAAAGTTGGTCTTATTTTTTGCATAGAATTCAAAATTGCTGCTAAATATATGGTGTTCCATAAGAAAAAACATAACTTTGATGTGTCACACTTTTTTGGGACACCGTATATACTAAAAAATATTTTTAGATTGTAGCCACTATTAATCTGCACAATATTGCTTTAAAAGTTTGTAGAAAAATATTACCGTTTATACACAGAAGACCTTCCCGTTACCGGTGAAACACCCTGTATAGATAGCATACACTTTTTGACGTCCTGTTGATATTTGTTGTCATTTTCTGCAATATGGGCAATTACTAGATAACATCAGCAGAAATATGATTTTTTAAACT